>JAOBAS010000071.1:43895010-43917927 GCA_025311575.1 Elanoides forficatus
GGGAAGAAGGGTAGCCACTTGTCCCTGTCTGGGAGTGACTGTGCCTTCTCGCTGGTGCCAGCCACCCGGGGCTCCCGGCTGCGGATGCCTGTGTGGTTCATATACGTGCTGAGGGCAAAGGCCATGGGGGAGCTGGAAGAGAGGAGAGCGTGAGGCTGAAGATCCAAAACCAGGACAGGGCACCGCAGGCCAGGGGAGACAATGGGGGAAGCTGGGATATCCCGTGGGACTCTGTGGGGAGAGGGTCCATCTCTCCCCAGGCAGGAGAGGATGCCTGGGTGGGGATGCAAGCAAGTGAGAAGGGAGGAAAGGCAAGAAGCAGTTGAAGAGGGCAAGCTGGGGCAGCAGGGCCTGGCAGGGGGCTGCAGCTGGTGCACCAGGACCCCGAGGTAAGTGTTCACCCTTCCCCAGGGCCAGCCTGAGAGCCCACAGGGATATGTCTGGCATGGGGAGAGGGTGCTGGAGGCCAGCACAGGAAGGGGATGCTCCTGCAACTCCTCTCCTTTTGCCTCTCAGCTAACAACTGTAAGGCAGTCACATCTGGACGTGCTCCCTCTGTGCCCCGGGGCCACTCACCTCCTGTCCTCTTCATATTTTGACCTAGAGAGAGAGACGGGGAGGGATAAAAGAGCTTGTTTGGAACAGGCTCCTTACTCAGCCCTCAAGCAGGGGGCTCACAGCACTGAGCCCTCCACCCCACCGTGCCCCCTGCCCCTCACGGTCCCCAGCACCTGCTCCAAACTCTCCTTCCCACCTTCAACAGCAAACGTGTGGATCAAGCAGCATCAAGGAGCAGAGCTAAGCCCCTGTCCGATCCCTTTCCCCATGTCCTCGCCCCAAATCCGGGCGGAGAGGCGCTCCCCCACGTGCAGGCCAGGGAGCCTCTGCGGCAGCCCGGCACTCACAGTATGTCGCCCAGCTGGGCCAGCTGCTTCTCGGCCACTTGCCGCTCCTTCTGGGGGTCCCCGTCCAGGTCCAAGAGGTCGTTCTCCCCATACAGACTCCCCAGGCCCATGGTGCGCTTTGTTCTGTGGAGAACAAGGGTCAGGGCCATGAGCCTGGGCACCGGCCACCTGCACAGGCAGGAGCCCGCTGAGCTCTGTGGCGCACCCCGGCAGCTCTGTTACCTGTAGTCCTGGATCTGCTCCTGTATCTCGGGCATCACCATCTCCTGGGCTTCAAAGAGGGCAGCTCGGACATCATCCCCATTCCGCAGGCGAGTCTCTGGGGATGGGAGAGGAGAGTCGGTGTCACCAACCATGCTCAGCATGCAAGGAAGGGCACAGGGGATTTTCTTGCAGCCTCAGGGCCTTGGGCAGAACAGGGCAGGCAGGGAGACTGCAGAGCCTCTCTGTTGGCTTCCCCCTGCAAGAGCACAGCCCCCTTGCTAGCTGGTTTCCAGGCTGGGACAACCTGTCTCCCATTGTGCACACCCAGGCTGAGACACCTGCCCATAACAAGACCCCCAAGACCACCGGAACCAAGCTGGGGAAGTGCTCAGGAACCCCAGTCCCAAACTTTGGCATGTCCTCTCTAAGAGGGCAACAGGCAGAGTCCTGCAGAAGTCCCTTGGGATCCTGCTTTGACATCCTAATGAACAGCCCTTGTTCAGGCCAAAGGTGCCAGCAATGCTGGCCGTGCAGACCACGGGTGCTGCGGCAGGCCCTGGGCCATGACACACGACATGGGAGCCCCTCACTCACCAATCTCAGCCAGGAGCTGCTCAGACACTTTCACTCGGAGCGGCTGGGGAGGGAAGGCAGAACAGAAGAGTGGCTCAGCACTGGTTCATTTTCCCTGTGCAGCGAGCAGGGCTGGAAGGAGCTGGGGATATGGTGCACATGCCAGAGCCACGCTCAAGCCTGCGTGGAGAGGGTGCCCTGTGCTCCTGCACCATTGCCCCATGGCAATTTCTGCAGCCAGAGAGGGGAGAGCTGGGGATCTCACACACCAAGCACCCAGCACTCATCCCAGCACCCAACACACAACATCCTCTGCAGCAGTGCAGTGGGACCCTGCTCCCTCCAAGGGGGCACTGGGCCCCAGGAACACTAACAGGAGCACCTGGAGCCCCATCCTTACTGCCGGGACCCTCCTCTCCTGCCTGTGCTGAGCTTCCACGCACCAGGGCAGCTGCAGTTGTGCAATGTGTGGGTACGGGCCTTACGCAACTGCTCACACCAATGTGGAGGAACCAGCAGCAACAAGGCAATGTCAGTGGCAAAAACACCCTTAAAAAGGCATCCGCATGGAAGGGACATGATGCCTAATGCTGGCTTTCCAACTGATCCCCTGCAGGGACAAAGAGTCCTGTACAGACTCACAGCCAAGTCCTGCCCTTACCGCGTTCCTGTCCAAGAAGATGTTCCAGATGTCCTTCCCCAAGGTCCGGGAATCCTTGGCGGTTGTCTGCTGGCAAACGTCCGTGCATAAGTAGAAAAGCTGCAAAGAAGGGAGAGTGGCAGTGGGCAGCGAAGGAGGAGGAAGGTTTAGAAGCAGGGAGGTGAAAGGCTTGGTAAAGCGGGCGCCAGTATGGCCATGAAACAGGAAACGATCACTGGGGTCCGGGGAGGGCAGCACCCCACCATGCCACGCCTGGGAGGAAGGGGAGGAAGTGTAACCCTACGCTGTGTTTCCCTCTCACGTGCACACACAGCTGTGGGAACCACTGGTTGGCAGCTGCCTGCAGCAGGCAGCCAGAGTGCAGGCAGCTGCCTTAGCCTCAGGCAGCCTCCGTGGGATCAGCAAACGAGCACCACCCTGCGCTCAGCTGGAAGAAGGGACGGTGCCAAATATGCCACCTTGTCTGCATCCCCCACCGCCCCACTTGGTGCCTGTGTTGGTGACACCGGCGCGTCTCTTACCAGGGGGCTGGGATCTGCCTGGGAGAAGATGTAGCGCAAGAAGACCCCCAGATGCGCCGGCCGGGATTTCAGCTTGCCCAGGTCCTGGAAGAGGGAGTCACACTGCATAGAGAAGGGATCAGAGGAGAAAGAGCCAGTTAGAAAGGAAAGGAATTAACTCCTCTGGATCAGGACCATCCCACAGCTCAGCACCAGGGTGAATCTCCAGCTTCCACACCCCTTTCCTCATCCCACCCAAGCATTTGCCTCCCCCAGACCAGCCCATCCCTGGATGTCCCCTGGGAGGATTTCTAAATGCCACCAGGTGCCAGGACACGGGGGCCCCACAAAGGGACCCACGTGGGAGGGGGACAGCCCTGTGCCCTAAGGAGAGGGGACAAAAGCCAAGAATACTTTGGACAGCATTACCTCGTTATTGAAATATCCTGGGTCATAATCCTCCTCCGGCCCAATGATGAGTGGTTGTCCTGTCCGATCCAACCCCTGCCAGGGAGAGGGGACAGACTTAGGAGCCAGGCACTATACAAAAACATTAGTGGCTTTGAACAAAATAAAACAAAAAGTAAACCAGCACACCACTCAACATTTTTCTCAAAATATACCTTTTTCTCTTCAAAAATAGTTTAGGATAAAATGCTTCATTTTGCAACCACAAAATGTTTAGCTTAAAAACCCAGCAAAAACTTCATTTCTGCCTGCCATACTTTTCTTTCATGAGAGCATCATGGATGCATCATGGACTGGAGAGCTCTGCTTGGCACCAGGACTTAACACTGTATTTTGTTGTGTATTGCAAAATCAGTCTGTGGCTCATCATGAGGGAAACTGAGTGAAATTATAGGTCTTGTGTAATACAATAAGTCCAACTGAATGTCTAATAATCCTTTTTGGCACTAACATCTATGAATTGATAAAACATTGTGAACATTTGCAATGACACTGAGAGGACTGTATTTCCTTCCATGTTGTGGTCTCTTTGCATGTCATTCGTCCGATGACATGCAGATGTCTAAAATTAAGCCCAAGAATACTGCTTTGGTGTTGCTCAGAAAACACAAAGTGTCAGAAAGCATTTCTGTGTCCAACAGAGAATCTCCCTGGTATATCCTATTGCCACTTGCAC
The DNA here is from genome assembly GCA_025311575.1 of Elanoides forficatus. Lineage (NCBI taxonomy): Eukaryota > Metazoa > Chordata > Aves > Accipitriformes > Accipitridae > Elanoides > Elanoides forficatus. Next base: position 43,898,998 of record JAOBAS010000071.1, read on the forward strand.
GTGCCCAACTCCTGTCTGGAGATCAGGAGTGTGCTGGAAGTGAGGAGATAACGTGCCCTTTAGCTATTCCTGTTTATCATAGGAGACCTTCCTGCTGCAGCTGGAGTAGCAGAATTAGCAGACTGTACTAACTCAAGCCAAGGATTTGCTAAAAAAACCCAGAAGTATAAAAATCTGTGTACATTCATCACAGTTTTCTCAACATGAGGTAGTTCCACATCCTCATCACCAGGGGCCCAGACATTGTAAAAACCTGTCAGTGCCTTTTGAGCAGTCAGAGCATTTTTCACGGCTGGGCTTCAGCAGTGAAATACTCTTTCAGTAGAGCCAAACCTGAGTCTGATCATGACAGCACTCATAGTTTGATGCTGAACCACTGTTCTGCTTCCAAAACTAAAGTAGGCATTATAGGAGGAAACTACAACAGTGTTTTGTTCTGCAGTAAAAGTGCAGTTTGGTACTGAACCCCACAGTCACCTCATTTATTGTCTGTTGGTTCATTTAGCAGGATGGCTTGGAGTGTAAACTGCAATCCTTTGGGAGGAAATCAAAATGGCAGCTCTACTGCAAGCACCCAACCTGTGGTCCCTAAGACTCTTGTGGCAATAAGAGGTTTTCAGTCTTAAGTAGAGAAGCCACATGAAGGTCCTTGAATGGGTCCAGAGGAGGGCAACAAAGCTGGTGAAAGGGCTGGTAGGAATGTCTTATGAGGACTGGCTATGAGCTTTGGGTTTGTCTAGTTTGGAGAAAAGGAGGCTGGGAGGTGACCTCACTGCTCTACAGCTTCCTGAGGAGGGGACGTGGAGGGTGAAGTGCTGATCTCTTCTCCCTGGCATCCAGTGATGGGGCTCACGGCAATGGTTCAAAGCTGCACCAGGGCAGGTTTAGACTGGACATTAGGAAGCATTTCTTCACTTAGAGGGTGGTCAAACACTGGAAGGGGCTTCCTAGAGAGGTGGTTGATGCCCCAAGCCTGTCAGTGTCTAAGAGGCATTTGGACAATGCCCTTAATAACACACTTTAACTTGGTCAGCCCTGAATTGGTCAGGCAGTTGGACTAGATGATCATTGTAGGTCCCTTCCAACTGAAATATTCTAGTCTAGTCTAGTCTAGTCTAGTCTAGTCTAGTCTAGTCTAAAGAGAGATCTGATCGCTGTCTTGAACTACCTAATAGGAGTAAGGGGAAGATGTAAACAGACTCTTGGGGGTACACAGTAATAGGAGTAAAGGCAAGAGACACTAGTTGAAAGAAGGGAAATGCCTTTTAGATATTGGGAACTAAATAATTCATTACAAGGCTAGTCAGATAGTGGAAGACAGACCAAGAGGGGTTAGGGAATCTCCATCCCTGGACATATTAAAAACTTAACTAGACCAATTCCAGGAACCTGATCTAAAATGATTCTTCTCTGAGTGCAGAGTTAGACCTGACAACTTCCAGAGATCTCCTCCAACTGAAAAAATTCAACAGCAAGGGTCTGAACAAATCATTAATTCTTAAGCCAGCTTCATACCACATGAGTGATGGTTGTGTTCAGTCCAGACACCAAACAGAAACAAAATCCCCAAGCCACATGTAAAGGATTTAGAGGGACCAGGCCATTACTTTCCTTGATGAATTTATCTCTTTTTATTACACCAAATAAATTGTTATGGTAATATATAAAGAGGCCTAAGTTTTCAGCTAGAGTAAATTTGTCTGTAACCAGTACAAAATTGGCTGAAAAGACCAAAGGCAAGGTTTCTGTAAAGTGCTTGATAATCCTTTATGGTAGATTAAATTCAGATATGATATACGTTGCAATCTGCTCTCAACAGAGCTGTATCTATCTGTAAGGCATAGTTTAGCATCTCTGTGCTATCACTGTGGAGATGTTTTAGATATTTAAAGTCTATAGAGTGACACAAACCTGTTGGTGTTCTGTTTTGTGTAATTTGAACGACTTCATGTGGCAGTTAGCAATAGCCGAGTCTCTTGTGCAGAAGAGGCTGGCTGCCACCCTGCATCGGTGCATGGGTGCTTTCTTGAAGTTATTACCATTTCTGAATGCCACTGCAGTTAAAGAACAGTTGCACTGAACTCCTCGCATCTGTCAGACTGAGTACTCAGCATGGAAACCTTTCTGTGGATACCAAAGAAAAAACAAAATGTAAATAGAAGTTCCCAAAAGACGTTCCTACCTGAAGATGGAGAAGATAGAATAAGGTTTTCTATGAAGCTCTCGTTTGGTCAGAGCATTTGAGGACAAACGCATGAGTAAATCTATTAAATATAAAGGATTGTTGGATCATGCCCTTCAATCTTATTGTTTCTTATCAGTGCACCTATTCCATCAATCACTGAATAATACCCCTCTGACACTCAGAGTGACACAACTTATTTGATATTATCTGCAGAAACTCAAGATGATTGATGGGCTTAGATTGCTCACCATATTATGTTCATATCAGTGATGTTTCTCACAGTCTGTTTTATTAGTCCTTTCATAGTCCTTTCATAGTATCTCCTCTTGTAAAATTAATAACAATCAACCTCAACTTTAGGGGTCTAGTACTGAAAATCTACTTCATTTTTTTCTTATCCTAATTCTACCCTATTACTCATTTATGTCATCTTTATAAAGTGTTCTTCCAAATCAGACATAGATAAATAATGGTTCATTTCTTGGCTTGAAACATGAACCAAAACATTAGCAGGCATCTATGTTCTGGGTTGAAACAAAAGTCTTACACAGACACTTTGGCAAAATAAAAGCAGAAGGTCAAAAATGTTGATTTGGGCCAAACTGATAAGAGATGTTTACAAGACACAGTTTTCTATCCTTTTAGCTTTTTAAGATAAAATCTATATAAACATCTATTTTAAACCAAAATGTTAAAAGTACCATTTCAAAAATGTCAAAATGGAAAGCTCCAGCCAAAATGCTTTTCTTTCCCTCATCCAATTGACTATGAGTTAAAACAAAATAACCCAGCCATGTCTAAATTATTTCTATCCATCTCCTTGCCTTTTCCTAAATAACACTTATCTTGGCTATTGTAATTTCTTCCGCAGTGTTTTTAGGTCTTCAGGTTGAATTCTCCACGGCAGACTAAAAAAGAGTAACTTGGATTTATTGATAACTTTTGGAGAGAACGGAGGCTTACATCTCCCCAGAACCCCTGTTTTCCCCCACTTTCCCTCCCTCTTCCATCAAATTCCTGGCTTTCTATGGTCCGCAGCGTCCAATTTGCTGACGATATCTATAATCTTTCTGCCTCACTGTCATAATTTCATTTCTAGCTGCCAAACACAGGCTACACAAAGAAATAAAACCCAGTCTTTTCCCTTTCACTCAGCGGGGAGCTCCATAAAGATCCCTTCATTAGCAAACACATAGCTGCCAGTGATGTTCTTTAATAGCTCCCTTTTTCCTGAGGTGCTTTATGGCTACAAATGAAGACTTATCACAGGCCAAAATCTCCCTGCTAAATAACTCACACAAATGAAATACCTTATTTGTCTGACCATTCCCCAGCACTAAAGAGATCACAAACATGCCTATGCCATCTCTCTGGGCTGTAATTACCTGGGCATCTAAATCTAAATGATTGCAATGACAAGCGTATCTGTTGCCCACAAAACACCGGCACTGCTTGTATTTTGTTTATAACAGAAGGAAAGGACACATCTGCTTCAAGCTGTTCTGTTGGTGAGATGTTTTCATAAGGTTTAATCAAGACATTCAGCAGTCTCAAGAGACTAGTGAAACTGTGTGCTGTAGAATGACGTCATGGAGTGAATTTTTGGAATTGAATTTCCATGGCAACACATAATGCTGAACGGAGAAGCTATATGATGGTTTTCAATCCATCAAAGTCTATGTAATTATATAGAATCACAGAATTATAGAATATCTCAAGTTGGAAGGGATCCATAAGGACCATCAAGTCCAGCTCCCTGCTCCTCACAGGACTACCTAAAACTAAACCATATGACTAAGACCATCATCCTATCAATAAGCAATGTACTCTTTGGGGTCTTCTGCAGAGAATTTTCCTGAGAAATTCCTTGTGGTGTTCAGCCAAAATGCAGACTCCTTGAGCTTTAGAATAACATAATGAACAAAATACTTCCTACCTGATACATATCCAACAGGCTTCACCTCAAGAGAAAAACTAAGGTTAATCTTTTGGGCAAAAGAATATTTTTGGTCAAGGGTATGAGTCAAAAGGCTGATGGAGGGAAGCTGATGAAGGCAGGCCCAGTGCTCCGGCTCTGTGCTTTCGGAGGAGGTAGAAGTGGGGAAAAACTCAAGTGTTCTTCATCCATGAAGCAGGGCCAAAAACTACTCCTCTGCTACATGGGTATGCTATTGGGGTAAGGGTTTGTGCAGCCCATTGATATTCTGATTAAAAGAACTACATGAGTGTTAGAGCAAGGAAACATTCAAAGCCAATAGGGCATCCAAAGGAACATCCAAGGCTGATTGGTACGTTAGTGCCTGCATTCACGCATGTGTGCATCTGTGTGTGTGTCTCCTGATGATATATTGATGGAATCCTTTTATTTCACTGTATCTGAGATGCACAGATTCAAAGACCTAAACAACTGAGAGAAATCAAGAAACTACCATCATCAATGTCCAAGAATTAGAGAGATACAGGAAATCAAATAGTTGATATACAGCCCAGTTGATATTTGAATCTAGATTTCCAGAAATCTGAGCAGTTGCCTCATCTCAAGCCCTTACATGTAGATGAATTTTTTCTTTCTTTGTACACCCTTGTAGGTAACAGACATTTTACAAAAAAGTTATTCACAGCTCTCTTAAAGAGAGAATAATATAGAGATGCCCAAGAATATAGAGATGGAGATGTCTCCTACTGCAGATTTCCTCTACAATTCCGGCCAAGTGTTTTGGCTTCTTTTATTGCTGCCATTCTGTGGTCTCTCTTGTTTATTTAGAGAATACATTCCACGTTGGAGACTAGGTTTCTCTAACTATTTTTATGGTATCAGCTGCAAAGGGCCTTTGGTCTCAAATGCATATTCAGGAAAGTAGAACCACTAATTTGAGAGCTTAGAGACTATGTCCTTCCAGGATTCAGGAAGAAAGAAACCAGAACATGATCTCCCAGGTTTATATTAACTTTAAGAGAGTCTGAAAGATCAACTTAATGAAACTTAGGTCAAGCTGTATTTAAGGTATTAATCAGCATTTTTAATGAGAACGGGAAATTTTACAAGGAACAGGTTATCATAGTATTTCAAAGATCAGGAAGTGGAAAAAAAGAAGTGACTAAATCAAGGGAATCCATGGATGAAATCCAGAGTTTTCAAGCCTTTAGGGTAAGTTTTACTTTCACAGACTACCCTGCCTTTTTTTAAGACAGCTCCCACCCTATTTCCTCCTTAGACACTGAACTGCTCAACAGGGCTATGAACTTCAGGCCAAAGTGAGTAGTCAACTGCATGTTTTGTTGCTGGTCTGAGTGGACATCTTGGCTTTTTGCACTTAGCCTGGAAGGGAAAAGACTCCTTTTTGAAAATTGCATTTTGACATGCTTGCAGATTGATTGTTGCTCTAAGGATGCTATCTTGCCATGACACATTCATGAAATAGCTCAAAGTTTTACTACCCAACTAATTTTCCAAACAGCTGTAAAAAATCCCAGTACTGTACATGTCACCTCAATTTACTCCTTTTTCTCAGCCTTGCACCTCGTTAAATTTTGATTTGTGCCCAGAAGCAATCACAGGACATGAAATTGCTTCAGTGAGTCTTAAAGAATACTAAGTAGTCCTTAAACATTGACTTTGCTTTCTATACACATTAATTTCAGGGCTCTGGATTCAGGGTTTGGGACAACACAACAGTAATACTATCAAGAGAGTTATGACTGTACAGCTCATTCCATATCTTCCTTTCATTAGAAGCTCTGCCTTCAGTAAGAGGATTTCCAGATGGAGAGATCTTTTGGAGAAAAGCTTTTTCTTTTTTGATTGTTTGGTTTTCTTTGGAAGGGGATTTTGTTGGAAATCATTTAATTATTTAAGACCTTTAAAGGATAAAACTCATTGCTAATGATACCTTCCTTATATGTTGCATGATGAAGTCAAAGCCTTAGATGATTGTAAGCTGATGGCAAGAACATTCCTCACATTTGTAGAACCACTTACAAATCCTCACCCAAATAATTTTGCCCTTTCAGTAAGATACAATACTTTCAGTAGAAGAGTCTGAAAGCAGATCCTGTATTTTCTCAGACTGAGGAAAGCAGCTTAGCAAGAACTAGACCTAGATTGGAGGCTTTTCGATGGAGCTCTTGAGGTATAGGGGCTATTTCTAAGAGGCCATAAAAAGCAATCAATCATGTTGCCAATAAACTTAAACTCTCTGTGTCAGGGATTGCAACTCCACTGCAAGATGTGTTTGGGTCTATAACTAAGGAGAAGGTTACACACTGCAAAATCATGAAATCTTCTGACTGAGTACTCCAGTCATAATGGCAACCAGGGAAGTCTCAGCATTTTATTCTCTGTTCCGTTTTCTTTCCATTAAAATACTTGCACAGTTTTTGTTTCATCCCACTTCACAGCAAAGAATTATTTTTTTAAACGTCAAAAATTTTTTGCAAGACTGAACCAGAAAGCCATTTCCTGCCCAATTCTAAAAATACAAATTGTGAAGCAAGCATCCTGCCTCTGCAAAATAAAATAAAATAAAATAATGTATTTCATTCCAGTCAATAAAAACTCACCTAAAAACTTTTCACTGGCCTGTAGGCTGGGTATCACTAGATCAGACAGATCAGTTAAGCCCATCCTATCCAGAAATCACAGCTATTGGAAGCATTTGTTAAGGCATAGGTAGGTCTGATACCCAGCTGCTAGTAGGAGAAAAGATTTGAAGTCCCCAAGGACAGAATATTGGAGTGTCATAGATCAGATGTAGTCATGGAAAATAACAGAGGGAGGAAGAGGGTACAGTCACGAGGAGAAAACATTCAGCTTAGCACCATACCTCCAAAGCATGAACAACACTGTCATTTTTGCATGTGACAACAGATGTTCAGCTTTCATAAATTAGGTGTGTTCAGATGAAGAAAAGAGTGGCCTTCCTTAGCTGGGGTAGATGAGTACATTTTTGGAGCATCAATGACTCCTTCCTTTTTCTGGAAGACTTCTAAATGTCCTCTAATCATATGAAGCATTCAGGAAGAAAAAGGTGACAGGATAGGCCGGACAGTTTTCATCCAAAGAGTAAACTGACAACAGCACTTTAATTTGGGGAAATATAAATGAAATGGGATATAATAGAGATTTAAAAGATCGTAAATTGTACTGAGAAGCTGGATAGGACACATATTGCTTTCCCCTTACATTAAAAAAACAGGGTGAGGATACATCATCACATCTGTGAAATATGTTTAAAAACAAGTGAAACAGAATTCTTTTCATATAAATAATAATTCAGTGGTTGCTCTGGTTAGCATAGGATATTGGGGAATAAAATATAATATGGTCCTAAGAAAGGAATTGGAAATATTCATAGAAGAAATAGTGTTTGGTGGCTGTTAGAAAGAAATAGTGTTTGGTGGCCACAAAAAGAGTCATGCTACGCAAACTCTGAGTATGCAGAGACTGTCTATACATCTGCTCCAGACCACTGGTAGAGGAGATAACGATCTAAAGATAAAGGGAATCTTGGCTAAGAAAACGGGTGTTTTCATATGGCGTAATCAGTGCTGTGCTCAAATGCTGAACTCTGTGTAGGAGGTTCAAGTGCCTGTCCCTGCTAATTAAACGTGAAACTTCTACAAGCACAGCTAAAGGAGACCTTACCATTTGATTACAAAATACACTAAAAAAAGCAGTTTATTTTATTTCTATGAGGAAGAAATATGCTATTTGCAGAAAATTAAGGAGTGGGAATTTAAAAATTTTTCAGGTAGCTTTCCTCTTTTCTGGTGGCATCTGCAAAACCCAGCTGTTGTCAGACAAAGGAAATACCACAAGGGACACAATTCCTGTATTACTTCTTCCTCTGCCAGAAACAAGAAATGTCAGAAATCTAGTGAGAAAGATAAACCTTGTTCCCATGAAATGGTTTTGATTGGTCTTGTGGACATATTGCACCAGTTTCTACTCTTGGTCTCCCTGACATGAACCAAGTTATTTAGATGAAGTTCCTGGGAAGACAGCTACTCCGAAATCAGTCTCAGGTGACGCAAGCCATCTTCTGCAATCTCACACTGAGTGACCTGACCCATCCAAACCTACGAGCTTCTCCCATCTCCGCAAAGAACCAAGTCAGGCTCCAGAGGACCAATTCTTCATATAATACTCAATCCAGAGATGCACCAAGTTGTCAGGGTGTCACTCTGTTAAGATCACTCTGAACTGGGTCATGGCCACAAGAGAGTTTACAGGTCGTCTTGTATCCCAAGCAGAAAAAGATTGGTATAAAATGTAATAACAATGATAGTATATGGACCTACCTTATTTTTTTTTAATCCTTATTTTAAATTTTATTATTTTCAGCTGCTTTTAATTAAACGCTCAAATCCTTCTGGTAGCTTTAGAACCTTCCCCCTCCCTTCCAAGCACACACAAATTAAAGAATGCTTCCCCTGTACTTAATTCATTAAAAAACAGGAATACAAACTGGAGGGTTTGGATTGCCTTTTTTTTTTTTTTTAAGCTGAGACATACCTCATTTTATTATTTTCCCACATTTTTTAACTACTGCATGAAGGGCTCCCATCTGCAGATACGTTTGAAAAACACAGGTCACAAATTCTGGCTAGGAGTCCAGCTTGTAAAATGTTTCCTGACCTTTTAGACAGAGCAGTACAGTATAGTTATTTATATAGATCTTTTTTTCTCTTCTCCCTTAGGGGAAAAAAAAAAAAAGAAAAAAGTTTTGGTGCAAAATGTGTTTCGCCAACTATGCTGCAACAAGTAGATCTGGCATTTCCTTCACAGAGGTCAGCTGATGCTTTTCCTTCAAAATCAGCAATATTCTTCTGATTTACACCATCTGTGGATCCTTCCTAAAGTAACACTCTGAAAAGCATGTGGAATTCATTTATGTGGGTACGAGTGTTTTGTTTGGCTTGGCAATTTTCTTTTAAAACTGTATGTGTTGGACTATCTTCAGGGCTTTCCAGAAGTGCTCAGAATGGATCAGGGTGGAAGGGGTGTAGGTGTCCTTCATGACCTTCCCCTGCTCCTGGCCGGTCTGGGTACAAAGCCAATCTTCCAGTATAAGCCTAAAGGCTGTAATTGCCAAGAACCGCTCAACCTGTGCCACACACCCTGGGGAGTAGAAGTGAGGGGAACCACTCGTACTGGTTCCCAGGTGGGAGATAGCCATGCTTCTCCGGGTCTCCACCAGTATTCGGGGAGGTGAGGTGTGAAACTAGGCTTCAGGATGGCCCAGTGATGGTAGCCTTTGCTGGCTTATTTCCCCCACAACCAGGGATTTGTGTACCCTGTGCCAGCTGGGCTCTAGCTAGTACTGGATTCGGACTTCTTATGCTACTGGTGAAGTTCAAGAGCTGCCAGCTGGCCACCAGTACTCTGATTTTTCCAAATTTCAGTGCTTCTGCCTAGGAACTTCATATCTGCCAGAGGTCAATGGGACAATTATGCTAGGGTGTGCATAATGTATTACTATGGTGCATATCATTGCAATTTTAGGAAATAAAGCAATAGATTTGGGGATGTGGTCCTACCTATACGTGGCACCTTACACAGTATCCAAGCTTTCGTAGCATCCCTTAAGACTCAGCTGAAGGGTATAGCCACAATATTGCTCCTATTTTAAAGAGAGAGCTGAGGCTCAGCAGTGGAATTTATCTGGCCAAATGTAGGCATCATCTTAAAGTGGGTGGCAAAAACAAGTCGGATGAACCATACTTTAAAAATGCGATTTGTCTGCATTGACTGTGGGAGCAGCCAAGTGCAACCAGTGAAGCAGTAGACATCTGCATCACAGACGTATAAAGTTGGGTGAGATGAATCCCACCCAAAGTGAGTTGGCAGAGTCACATGATGTGTCTGAGAAGAAACTGGGAAGAGGTAGGCAGATCTCCCACACGCTAGCGTTATTGCTAACGCATTAGCCTGTCTTCTCCACTGCACAAGCAGAGAATAAATTATGTATAGAGAACACATTTTTGAAAGCCTGAGAGGGAAAGCTTCCCATACAAAGGGGATGAGCGATGCCAAGGTTTAATTTCAAGAAAAGGTCAGCTTCAGCTGCTCAGTGGTCCTCGTTGAACTGGTCTGCAAGGTGGCCTGACTTGGCCTCAGGTCAATTTTATATGGAGATCACCTAAGGACTAGAAACACACCTGTCTACCTGTGCCATGGAAGAAGCCTCCAGCTGGCAACGATTTCTGACTACAGCCAACCTGAAACAGAACTGGAAGCTCTTTTTCCTTTTTTCTCTCCCCTTGAGGACCATGTAGTTGTCCGCTGGTTCCAGCATGCTGAAAAATGGAGGTTCTCTTCTGGTATAAATTGACCAGGGAGTGACAAAAGAAGTTAACAATTGCAAGATTTAATAACAGACTTGATATACAGTTGTTGGGCTTTGGTTTGGGGTTTTGGGGGTTAGTTTGTTTCTGGTTGTTTTTTTTTTTAAGATGTCAATATCTATATACTTGATAATAAACACACTGTGAAAGGTCCACACTTCCATCAGAAAAAGGTGGGTGCCTGTGCCATGCTAACATTCTCTGGTCCTTATGTGGATTTTCATGGCAGCAGTAAATGATGGGAAAAGCTTTCACTCATCCTTTGCTCTTCTGTTTTGATAACAAATCCAACCCGCAGTGCTCTTTTTTTTTTTTTTGAGAATTGTTACAGAAAATAGTGTAAGAAATAGATCTGGATAGTAGCTGTCAGGGGATGCGCTGGATTTCTCATTTTCATCAGGGAGAATTGCAGTTGATCAGCTATTTTGCTTCATTAAACTTATCCAGAACAACATCTTCCATTCTAAAAACGTGCACAAAACACCAGGGCGAAAATAAAACAGCATTTCTACCCGCTCAGCTGGGAGAAAGAAAAGGAAGTCTTGCATTTTTGGTTCTGAGCTAAATGATTCAGGTTCATTTCTCAGATCTCTTCAGAGCCGTATGCATCAGAGATAGAGCCTGGTTTCTGAAGGGTGTGTGGGTCATCACTGATCATATTAATTGTCTATTAAGGTGTGAATAAGTGGCTCTGTTTGCCTCCCGCTTGGGTGCTGACCAAAACTAGCCTGTGGGTTCACCCGGGAAAGGGAGAGGAAAGGTACAATTTGCAAAAAGGTCTAGTGCTTGTAGACACCTACCGCCGTTTCCTGGGAAGCCATCAAGAAATGCATTAGGAAAATGCCCATATACGTACCCAAAAGAAAATACAGGTCAATAGTGAGTACTTAACCCCCTCTGCTGCTACTTAACATTCTCTAGGTGCCCTTCTTTGCCCTTTCACAGCTACAGTTCACCCATCACCTCATCTTGCTGAAGCTGTGCCTCTGACTGTTAAGGCACACATGATTTTCCTGGGTCTAGAAGGAGAGCAAGGAAGAAGGAGCAGGACAGTATCCAAGAGATCAGGAATCTCAGGAGGAATATTCTGATTCCTAGTCTCCTCCCTCTGGCCTGCTCCTGCCCTTTGCATGCAAAATTTGTTGAATAATTAAATAAGCATCTGCAGAGTAGGAACATGCATAAAAGATGGCTAATCTGCGTTCTTTTGTCTGGGTTTTCTTGTACGTTTTTTTGGCATGCTCCCAGGAAGATTATTTGGAGGTGATTGTGCCCAAATACTGTTTAATCTATGACATGCTTGTTATTATCCAAATACTGTATTAATCCTGCATAATGAAAAGTGCAGCTGATAATTAACTTTTAATTTAATACAACAAAATAAAATACAGTCATTAAAATCTCGTCCAACAGGTTCAGCATTTGCAGGTCTCCAAATTTTAACACTCCAATTAAGGAAGAAGGCATAGAGCCGCAGACTGTAACAAACAGTCTCAGTCATGGTTGTGTGTCCCCCTTTTTTTAAAAATATAATGTTGCCAGTTGGGGTCTGTAATTGAATCATCCTTCCTTACTTCTCCTTTTCCACTACAAAAAAAAGGATAATTCAAAAAAAAAATCCTGCTCTGTTTCTGTTAATAGGAATCTAATTGCCTCTCTTCCAAACTTTCTCTGGTTTAGTGCTCATATTGAAAAAGAAATAAATGGAAAGGGGGAAAAAAAAAAGAAGGAAATAAATATGTGGAAGAATACAGATATGTATTTATTTATTTACAGACTCTAGCCCTGGACAGAGCCATGAGAATAGGAGCTAGAAATGGTCTATCATAATTCCTCTGTTTTCCTCTACAGATATTTTAGTTTATGAAATAATAGTGATGACTTCAATGCAACCACAAGTAAACTCCCCAGCCAAGATCAGAGCCCAATGTGCTGGGTGCTTTACAAATAAAATGTTAGAGACAACCTTTATTCCAAAGAGCAAAATTATTTGTCTGGACAATACCCAATGGAAGAAGCAGAACTAAGGTCATATCTACTTGCAGGAATGCAGACAGTTTTGGGATCCCAAAACTTCTTGGCCCAAAGACAGCCCTGAAATGACTACAGAATAGCCGTTTATGGTAGGAATATGATATAGTTACACCTCTTCTACATATATGGCAAAGGTGACAGGTCCCACACAAGACAAGGCCTTTTTCAGAGCAGAGATCAGACCCAATACCCATCCTGGGCTTTGCATCAATGAGTGTCCAGATTTCTTTACCAAAAAGAGGGGAAACTTCTAGCTCTTGAGTTAATCCATTCCTATTTTGCACTGTTACACATTTGGGAACCACCACTTCAGGATCGAAGGAATGTTTGCCTTTTGGCTTAGGGAGTAGCAGACAGCTTGCGAAAGAAGATATCTAAATAGAGGCAGCTACATGGAGATGTCTGCTTGTGAGTTAGGAGCACAAGTTCACATTATCATCAGTGGAAAGCTGACTTAACAGAGTGTAGAAGGTGATTCACCAGATGCAACAGTGTGAGTGAGATTCACTTTCCTGAACTTAGAAATCTGGTAGTCTTAGAAACACCTCAGGATATGGGAGATATGCACACAGGGCTGCCAAATTTTGTACGCAAGCTGAGACTCACACCCTCCTGCAGTGTCAGCTGGAAGGCAAATTAGATTCCCAAGGGCATCTCATGGACACTAGATGCCTAGATATGGTCACCTGAATATCTTTGTGTGTGTCTTCTTTAGGAAGAACTGCATTGCTGTCTGCATTCATTTGACCGTGTTGACTAGCTCTGCATTTATTGCAGTGGAAGCTGGGACATCTAGCACACGCATAGACCCTGAACTTAAGTCTTGGTCCGTGAGCTAAATTTTATTTTAATTAGCACTGCTGCTACTTAGATCTGGCATCATGGTATGCTGATCATTAGAATATTAGCATCACAAAAAGTTCCATCTCATTGAACTAATAGATTTATATTCTCTTTTGTTTGAGCCAAGAGATACAGAAGTTGGGAGGTGCAGGGGGTGGAAAAGGAAAACAAGTGCAGAATAAAGAGAAAAATGAGAACTCATGGAAATGAAAATATGCCTACAGTGAATAGTTTACCTGTTGGGACAACGTAGTTTAATGTTAAATTAAAGTGAATGTTGCTACTACAGCATGATGCAGATGAGGACCAAGTTGACAGAGGACAGATGTCTGGAGTTAAAATAGTAAATTAAAACCAAACTGGCTTTGAAGGCCAAGTAAATCTCCGTTCCTCAAGACATATTAGCTTTCCTCTGTCAAAGGAGTGGGAATAGGAAAGCGCATTTCTCCAAAACAGGCTATTCACTAAACTGCAAGATGCTGTTAAACTAAAGGCTTTCTAGCATCACCCTGTAAAGCAGCCGGTATCAGCCATTTCAACAGAAGATAATAGAACAGAGGACTGTTTCTCTGGTCCTGCATTATCCATTGCCGTCCCTAAACTACCAATCTTGGAGACACACATAAAACTCGTAATTAATAAACAAAACTAAAGTCTCAGACCACAGTTAATTGGAGTGAAATACCCATGCTGCTGGTTTGCTGGGAAGCAGCTGAGATGATTGCTCCCCCAGCACTGTTTTCTCACCAGGCTAGCTGAAGCCTCTGCTTAACAAACCAAACCATCACACAGACACTTTCCTCAAGCAATCATTTTTTTTCCCCTTTAAAGATGAGCTGAAGTGTGTAATTACTCATCAGCTTCCCTGCCTCAAAGCAAACCTGGAGACTGTTGCACTAATGATAGCCTCAAATTAGTTGCTGAGAAGGCAGCAATTAGAATCATGCTGCTGAAAGAAATGAGGAACAGATTGTGTGTTCAGGAGAGCATTTTATAGGTACAGCTACAAATTAAGACCTCTGTGATGTCTGAGGAATCAGTAAGTCAGTTTGTTGACTTTTGTGGAAGGCCCAATTTCAATATTGTCACTGTGGGTTTGCATCTGTTAAAGCTGCATCTGTTAAAGCTGCTCTGTACCCTTGAAGGTTCTTAGGGACCTGGTGTAGCACATCACAGGGAGCTGGATGGAAAGGCAGAGGTGTTAAATGAAGTATCTTCCCCTTATTCCAGCCCTTCTTGGAGTCTCTACCTCCTAGCAAGTGTGTGCAGTGGTGCATCTTGGTCACTCCCATGGAACAGTCATTCCCCTAAGTCTTGTTAACTGGAGTTTGCAGTTTGGAAGACAATTTGGGACCAGGTGCTTAGGGGTAAAGCAGGCCAAATTGCTTAATGCAGAAGGAATATGTTCCTTCAAAAAGGGTGCTGAGGTCAGGAAACTGTTGGAGGCATCTGGAGACCACTAGTCTAAAGCCCTAACGAGTGGCCTGGACCTGAAGGCTGACCTACAGCCCAGGCTCCAGGGGATGTTCTGGCTGAGGGAAGAGTTTCACGCTCCACCAGACCTCTAGAAAACCTCACCCATTCTTCACTCAGCATCCCGTGAAAGCCGCTCCCCTGCTGAGGTGGTGGAAAGAAGCCATCCAAACAGAAATGACCACTGGGGCTTCTGCTACAGTGTTTATCTGATGGCAGTCCTATTCCCATTTTTGCACCCTAGCTTTGTTCTGGAAAGTTCTGTGGAGGCACAGGTCACCTCTTGCACTGCCTCATTTGCAGACAAGCTGAAAATCCTAGTCTGAAGGAGACAACAGCAGGACCAATAGCAAGAGAGGGGTTTATTTAATTTTATTCCCAGAGAATTTTACTACCTCATGATTTAGAAAACTCAGTGATTTCCAGGTCATTAAGTCATCTTGCACTAAGGGCCTCAGGTAGCTCATTCTGTATCACAAGGCACTGTAATAGCTTGTATCAAAGAGATAACGTAGCGGCGCAAAAAGTTCAAAGAAGTACTATACCTAAGGAAACCTTAATAAGGTGAATTTTGTAGTTATTACCTAATTAGGCTTGCAGCTAAGTCAAGGCACTTTCCTTCTCTTAATAAATTTACAAGGTTGGTGTAAGCTTAACACTCAGATGTCCATTTCCAATTGTTCCTTCAGCTACTGCCTGGGCAATAATTAAAGGATATGTGTTTCTCCATGCTTTGCACACTCTTCAGTACTTTTTGCTCCTGATCTGCAAGAAAAAAGATATGCAGGAATGACAACAGTGAGAGGAACAGAGATATGTCTTCAAGTATTGGTTGAAGATTCGTCAGTGCATCTAATTTTATTTGCAGCAAGGATTTTTTGCCTATATTTAGGCAACTCCCAAGCTCCTCAGAAGACTCCACACATCACCAAAGAGTTCATAATATTTTAGATGTCATGAAAAGATGGACAGACGCATTTAAAATTAATAAGAGCAAAAACTCACAGACACTGCCTCAGAACAAAATGTTGTATTACTAAGAGTAATAGATTAGATGTCATTCTATGAGAAGAATCTTGACTGTCTATGGTGGGATGTTATTCTTGGCAGTTCTTGGCTGCTAGTATTGTTTCCAAGTTGATGTGTGAGATTTTGTTCATCAAGAATACAAATGCTTCTCCTTGTACAGAGCCTGTTATCTTGGCAGGGCGTGCCATGGTACTGGGTACGTCTCTTGGCATGGGTACATGCCCTTTCTCTTGTCAACGTCTCAAACGTAAGCAAAAAGTTGAACTGCTTTGTTTCCCAGCACAGAATCAATTATTTTGCTGACTGAATCCAGGCTGTCTCCTCATCACTTTGGGATGCAGCCATCAGAGCTGGAGGTCAGAAAAGGTGCTTGCTTAGTGCTATAATAACTGTGCCATTAATAAGCTAATGCCCTTAACATTTTTAAGATTACTGTATTATTTTTCTTGTCATCTGATACATATTGCTCATACTATCCTGATTCCTAAAGTCATTTTTCCCCTCTAAGCTAATGTCCGCATCTCTAAAGTCAAGAGGCAATGGATGAAGACTCTTAGGCTGACAAATCATCAAGATCATTGACTATCCTCCAAGGGAATAACAGTCCAATGTGAGCTGACCTTCTCCTTCCCGTGTTCACAGTATACTGTTCAGCCATCCAAGGAAAGCTGCCAGCCAGAGCCATTCACTTGTTGTGTTAGTTGCCAAATGCTTGGTCTGCCAGCTAGGAGCTCCTTTGCCAAGCTCCAGTTGTGATGAGTTCCCCAGCACTGATCCAAGCTGAAAATAGGTGCAGTTGGATCTGTAGGCCTCCTTCTTTTATTTATTCAGTGGGGGAGGAAAGCAAGAGAGGAGGAAATGAAGCTGACTTTTACGCAGACATTGTTACAAGTCACAGGAGAATCTCAAAAGGACTGGAAGGAAAGTTTGACTCAAGACAGAAAAACCCAAGAATCCAGATGCTTATCCAGAAGCCTTTGATCTATCAGTATGGAAAGTCTAGGTCAGGTTTTCAGGCTCTTCCTTGAAATTTTTGGTGCTTTTTTAGTCCTGCTTGAAAGCCATCCATCTCTGCATACTTCTGTCTCTCAACAAAATTCATAAACAAGGAAGGCAATGAGTAACTAAAATGTCTGAATGTTCATGCAAATTCTGTGTGTCTTTTGAGGTTTATTCTCATTTTGTAGCTAATTAATCTTTAATTGTTACCGAGTTTGTTCACAGTGGGTTTCCCAGACTGAACAGATCAAGAAGAACAGTAACCATTCTAGAAACATAATGCTATTATTGAAGAAAGCAAAAGACATTAATTAATTAATTAATAATAGGCACAGGAAAAATAGCAAATATCATTACTTAGACTCTTACAGAACCAAAAATTGTGATTACTACATAAAGGAAAAAAGATCTCATTTACGTAGCATCAAAATTTATTTCCCTTGGAAAGGATGATGACAATTAATTAAATGGTATCAGCAATTATTTTAGAGGAATAAATCCAGTACTGAAGAGGAAAAAAGAGAGTGAGAGAGAAAGAGGAGGAAAAGGAGGAACGGATCAAACAATACCATATCTAACGGATTTGCGTGAGATTTTCTACTTACTGCTCCAGCTGTTTGGAAATGATGGCAGTTATGCACATATTGCAGAAATGAAGCAGAAATTGTTCCTCTGACACCTTCAACTGATATGGTTGTTCAGTCACCAATGGACATCAGTGATGATCCAGCCAGTGAAGTCAGTGTGGTCTAAGGATGCACTCTGCTTCATACTAAAGTTCATGTGAATTGACCTAAAATTGTCTTTGCTATCAAAGAAGGGAGTCTGGGAAGGTAAGTTCAGACATAGATCTGTACACTGAAAACAGCTAAATTTAGATTAAATAAACCACCCCTGTCTGTAGTCATCAGAAATTGGAGAGATGATTAAGATCATCTGCACCATACTGTACCACAAACGGTGTATGGGATGTCTAGGAAGTAAGAGATGGGCACTACGTAATGTCATATGATCTGATAGCATGTATTGAACTAGTCAACATTCATGAGGTGGCTAAGATGCCCATGGCTTTCACCATAAATCCATGCCTCCCATATATATCAGCTGTCCAATTTTCTTCCCTCAAACTGTCCTGTACCTGATGGCAATAAAACCAGACTGAAGGCAAAGGTTCTCTCAAGCTAATAGACATACAGTGCCATCTGCCAAAAATCAGACAAAGTCTCTGGAAGTGGTGGTCAGTGGAGAAATCAGGATTGATCTTTCCCCTCCCACTACTCTAGAGTAGACTCTTCACATCCAGCAGCAGAGATGAACATGGGATGAATGTGGAAATCCTTTCTAAACTGGGGAGAGAGCTCTGTAGGGTCAAAGCATGGAGATGAGAGGGACGTGGGATGTGTGGGCAAGAAAGCCCTGTGGCAGTAAGAAAGATGTCCTTCTGGTGACTTTCTCCCTTCTAGGTTTTGGCACGAACTCTGTCTCTCGTGATCTCAAGGGAACAGAGACCTAGAGAATGTGCTGCTATTCACATCACAAGAGCCACTGCAAAATGCGAGTTTATGCTCTTATTGAGAGAGGTCCTTCACAGATCTACCAACAGAGAGGCTTTCTCCAGAAGAAATGGCTGATCAAAGAGACTGTACCTCATTTTATTCTGAAAGTAGTACGAGAACTAGAAACTGCATTTCTTTACCACCAAGAAAGTACCATGCCCATTTCATTACACTGCTCCTAAATCTAACTAGAGCTACAAAGAGAAATGTGGAAATCTGTGTAAGGTTAGGCCATATACAATTTGCTGTCTTTTGAGAACTACAATGAAAGATTTTCATTCATGACATAAAGTAATCATATGAAAGCTTTACCTGGAAATATTTAGTCTTTATTAAAGCTAAGCACTGTTTTCTCAGTGTTTAGACCTGAAGAAGAAACACAGTAATAATAACTCTTCAAACTCACACATGCTTTTAAAAAGTACCGCAATTAAAAAAAAAAAAAGAAGGGGGGGGAGGGGGCAG
>JAOBAS010000071.1:43918027-43944515 GCA_025311575.1 Elanoides forficatus
CCCCCCCCCGGGGGGGGCGGGGGCAGGGAGAAGGAAAAAAAACCCCAAGCAGACACTATTCAGATAGAAGCAGGGAAACCTGAAAAACTCAACAAAATGTTTTGATTTAACTGGCAATAGTAGCAAAAACAAATGTCCATTAGATTGTGCTTGTTTTCTTGGACATGTTTCTGTAGTATGAAGTCAAATTGTCATTAACTGCCAATTGGCTGCCAAAGTTATTTCCAGAAGTTCAAGTTTCTCAGTGGTTCTACTGTAACATTAAAGTGTGAAGCGTTTGCCCAAAGAGCCTCATCGGAGGAAGAAGGAGTGGGCTGGATCTTAAATTGCTGCACTTATAAGGTCTTTAAGAGGAAAATTATGTATGAAGAGGTGGTGGAATGTGTTGAAAAATTAGCCCAGGGAGAGTGTGTTGATGACATCCAGGACTGGGATTAACAATGGGGCCCTGTTGTAATTTGGAAACACTACTTCAAGCAGCAGTGAAACCAAGGAAGTTTGGTTTACAGTGGCTCATTCCTGTGCGGATCCTCTGTTGCCTATAAAGTTATTCTTCCTTACATTAGGGGAGTTATTAATAAGATTTTTCTCCTCTCCTTGGGGATCTTTTTCTGCAAAACCTCCGGGGAATCTGTATCTTTGAAACTACATCTATCAAATTCAGTTGACACTAATTATTGCTTTTAAAAAAAGGTTGTTGAGGGGAAGGATGTAGAGGCAAGACAAAGAGACATGCAAACAGGTAAACAGACACCAGACAGCACAATTGAGTGCATTTTCTTAGGAAGTAAAAAAAACCTTAAAATACTGTGTGACAGGTAGTGTTCAGCCTGTGTTTTTTCTGAACAAGCAGATGAAATAGATGAATGGTGTACAGAGTACTCTGCACAGAGACACTACTGCAAGCGGTGAAGAAAACATGTAAGTATTATCTGTCTTAAACCAAAATTGCCTTGTGCGTTGGATAGGACAGGGCCAGATGATGTGCTCCCTGCTGTCCCACCACACGGAGCATGCATCACTTGCCAAGGACATGCTGCAATATTGTTCAGGTTTTAGTTCCCTCCAAAAGCTCCATGAATAATGGGACATTGCAGTGAGAAGTCTGAGGCAAGGTGCAGAGGATATCTGGCATTGCCCTTTTTGTAACAATAGGGATCTGATTCTCCTCCAAACCAAGTGATTATGAATGTCATGACTGCTGCTTGTCCCTGTTTTAGGACAGTCAATCTGCTTTTCTGCCTTGGCTCCCGAAACCTCCTTTTGCCACAAACCACCTGGCAGAAGCAGGTTGAGGCATCGTGAGACCCTTAGCAGAGAAAGATTAGGCAGAATGCAAGGTGATGCTGTCCTCAAGAGTGTTCCATCCCAACGAATTTGAAGTCAGGCAAAAATGCCTGCGCGGATGAACAAATAGCTCCTAGCCAAACTCAAACACCAGAAGGACGCATACAGAGGCTGGAAGCAAGGATGGGTAACCTGAGAGCAATATAGAAACGTTGTGTGAGCATCCAGGGATGCAGTTAAGAAAGCTAAAGCCCAAATGGAACTGAATCTGGCCAGGGATGTCAAAAGCAACAAGAAGGGCTTTTATAAATACATAAGTGACAAAAGGAAGACTAGGGGAAGTGTGGGTCCATTGCACAATGAGAAGGGGGACACAGTTACACAGGACATGGAAAAGGCTGAGGTATTGAATGCCTTTTTTGCCTCAGTCTTTACTAGCAAGACTGGCCTTCAGGAATCCCAGGTCCCAGAGACAAAGGGGAAAGGCTGGAACAAGGAAGATGTACCTTTGATGGAAGAGGATCAGGACAAGGAATACTTAAGCAAATTGGACATACGTAAGTCCATGGGTCTTGATGGGATGCATCCATAGGTGCTGAGGGAGCCGGCAGATGTCATTGCAGGACTGCTCTTGATAATCTGAGATAAACTGAGACAAGTGCCCAAAGACCGGAGGAAAGCAAACATCATTCCTATCTTCAGGAAGGGCAAGGAGGACCCAGGGAACTACAAACTGGTCAATCTCACCTTGATCCCTACGAAGGTGTTGGAGCCGCTAATTCTGAAAACTTTTTCCAGGCACCTTCAGGACAAGAACATCATCAGAAGTAGTCAGCATGGTTTCACCAAGGGAAAGTAATGTTTGACCTGACCCAATAAACTTCTACAATGAAATGACTGGCCTGGTAGATGAGGGGAAAGCTGCGGATATTGTCTGCCTAAACTTCAGTAGGACCTTTGACACTGTCTTCCGTAAGATCCTCATTGGATCTTATGGAATGTTGATGTATGGGCTGGATAAGCAGACAATGAGGTGAGCTGAAAACTGGCTGAGTGGTCAGGCCCAAAGGGAGGTCATTAGTGGTGTGAAGTCTAGGTGGAGGCCAGAAACTAGTGGTGTACCTCAGGGGTCAATACAAGGTCCAGTCCTGTTTAACATCTTCCTTAATCATCTGGCTGATGGGGCAGAGTGTACCCTGAGCAAGTGTCCCGATGACACAAAAATCCAGGAAGCCAGTGGGTGGAGGAAGAAGTTTTTGGAGGTAAAGGTAAGAGCTGTATGACTGAGACTTACTTGCAGGATAAAAGATCTTTTCTCTACTTGTCAGCATGGGCACCGTGCCCTCCGGACATGAAACAAACACAGAGTCCATGCAGCATTGGTACTAACATGCTTTGTCTTACAAGATAACCATTAAGACTTCCTATCCTAGTATGTAATACTAAGAATGGAATAACCTGATGTCAATTGGCCATATTCAGAGAGACTCCTGTATGCTACATGTTACAAAAACTACAACTTCCACACTATGGGCTGACTGTACTTCAAAGCTATGGAAAGACCAGAAGGTGCCTTCATACTTGTTAAACCAACAAACTTCATTCTCTCTTGCAGTTTATAAGGGACAAAAATGTCCAAAAAAAAGAATGGCTATGACACATTTCTGGTTTTGGACTCCAGTTTTGTTCCACAGTACTGAGAATGACAGGAGTTGACAGGACAGGACAGAGTCATGGCACAGCCCTCAACCTCATATTTGTCCTCACTGAAATATATCATAAAATAAACATATTGTAACTCAGAAACACCCTCTTAGGCTGCAATTTCCTCAATGGTAATTAGAAAGATGAGGGATGATGTTAGTTCCCAATGCTGGTTAATAATCCTACAAGCAGTGTGAGGATGGGAATACAGGGGTGGCTCGGTGACTTGATGGAAGAACACTTTACCCTAGTGCTAGCAACGGCAGCAAGGTAGTATAAGGAGGATGGTGTCACCGGGAACACTATAAACTAAGGGTGGAGAAAGGTTTTACAGTCAGCATCAGACTTGCAGCTTCCTCAGAGTAGGATATTACAGAAACTCACCAAATGAAGATCTGACCTACTTGTACCAGCTGAGCCTGACACCCTCAGTACTGAAGCACAAGCCTCTGCTACTCTAAGGATCCACTTCACTGAATAACAGACATAGCAGGCTGTTATTGTTGTGTTCATAACCTGCATTTTAAGAGCCTGATACATTCGCATATGCCAGCAGGAAGGCTGCTGGGTTGGTCTGCCAGTCCTATTTAGGGGTGCAAAATCCCCTTCACTGAAGGGACAATCATAAGCAAAACAATTTCAAAATGCTTCAAAAGATTTTTTTCCATAGCCAATCTAAAACGGAAAAAGCATCACTAAGAGATTGGATCAGATTCCTCACTCAGCAAAGGAAAAACAAGATGACATCCAAACCTCTTAAGTCTTTTCACACATGGAAGGCCAGGCAGCCAAAATTCTCCTTCAGCATTTCCACATTCAGCTTTCCACACACTGAGCATTACAGAACAGCACTTTTTACATAACAAATATCCCTTCATGAGAAAAAAAAAAGTAGAAAATCACATACATATCTGCCTGCATTTTCAAGGATTCCTGTTGGTTTCTTTTTTCACTTCCTATAAAAGAATGTTTTCTATAAAAATGGGAAATAGCATTGCCTCCTGTTGTCCAGTTACCTGGCCTTACCCCACATTTGTTGAGGTCAGTGGTGAACTTCTCACCACCTATTCAGAGAATGAAATTCCACTCTTTTCAGTTATTTCATTTATATTGGCTAGAAAGTTTCAGAGTTCTGGGTATCCCACCATTACCCCAGATAATTTAATGTTTGCATTTTAGCCATTCAAAGCTTACTCATTCTTCCGCTTCCACATTAACTTTTTTGCTGTGTTCTTCATTCGAAACTATTAGCAAAAGTTGGGTGGGATAGGGAGAGGATGTACTCATACATTCATTTGTTATTCATATAATCAAATTGTTTTCTATGTGATTGCTACTTTTTTGTGTGTCCTGTGACAGCCTGATCAGAACTGCCATCATGTGTCATTAGCAATAGGTGATGGAGTGAGTGGAGAAGGCTTTCCACACAAGCATCTTATGGCAAGGGAGTTGGATCTTGTCAAAATCAGCAGGTATCCAACATGGGTTTATAAACTCCTGAATCTCCACGCAATGAAAAATCCTCAACCACCAACAGCAGAAAATGGGGAAAATTTGGATCAGTATATTGAACTGTGAGGCTAAGGCTTACTTACAGGATGGATAATCTCCCATTCCCCATGGTATGGATGGGACACAGCATTTAAACACATTCATACATCTCTCTATAAACACACACATGAACATCTATCAGCAGTGAAACACCTGCAAAAATCAAAACCCAATTTCCAAGTTAATGGCATTTTAAAGGTAAAAACATATTTGTAATACTGGCAGGGCTTTGTAACACAGCTTAAATTGATATTTAAATCTAAGAAACCTCTGGAAAATCTGGCAGTGCTAGTAAATTGGGTTTTCTTGTACTTTCTGGGTTTGGGTGTTGTTTGTTTTGGGGGTTTTTTTTCAGCATAGAATTCAATCACCTTTTCATGTTCTTTCCATGGACCTAAATCTCTGCTCCTTTCTAAACCCATAGAAATTGGTAAGCTTTGAAAAGTTCAGGGGCCCCGCTCAGGTTCACAACAGCACATTTGGAAAATTTTACAATATATTTTGGTTCTGAGAAATCATCCTGATAAGCAGAAAACATGGATTTGGCAAAGCAAGATGATATTTAAAGCATAAAACTGTTAGCAGGTGTTAGTAAGTTTCTGCTGCTTCTTCCATATTGCGTTGCACTGTGGTGGTGTTCTCTGTGCAATTTTTGCAATTTTGCTAACTGCTGTGAGCCCTGGCCATGATCTGCTAAGCAAGAAAATTCAGGCAGTGCCTGGAATAGAAATAGAAGTAAGTTAACTGTCATTTCTGGATTTGCTGTGCTACATCACAACTGGCTCTATTGCAGAAATGTATCTGTAGCCAATCAAAGTAACTTAATGGGAGTGCTAATGACTCTGAAATCACTGGCTTAAATACCAGAGGTGCTTCTGGGTGTACTTTCAAGAAGTGGGAGACCTGACTGCAAAAGTGACAGAAAATGTGTTGCACAAAAATATCTTCAAGAACATTTCTGGGAAAGATGGCAAGAGGTAGCTTTTGTATGCAAGGTTCAGTTTTACATTTGCAGAAATGTAAGTGCAGATGTCTTCTTGTGTCTGGGGGTATCTATGCTTCAATCACAGTCAGCACAGATCCACACAATACGACAAGCAGAGCCCAGAGCGATTGAGCTCATTTGACAGTGGGCATTGAGGCCCCACAGCATCGGAGATGCACCAGGATTTGGGGGATGTTCCATTGAGTCTGTAGACCCGAAACTGTTTGGGGCTGAAAGGTGGAGGCCAGGTGAAACATCCCAGGGTAGCGAGTGGCACTAGGCACTGATATTTAAGCAAATTAATCCTGACTTTAATGATGTCCCATCCATTAGTTTCACCATCTGCCATCCGGATGGAAAATGTCTCCAAGGATCCTTTGCTCCCCACAGCTGTAACCTGCCAGTTTGCGCACACGGATGACAAAGCTGAGACCCATGCCATGTGGAGAGGCACCTGGAAGCACGGCAGATGTCCAAAAACATTTAAAATAGCTCAGGACACCTTTGTTTTGGGCAAACATATTGTACCAACCTCATCTGTGATATTGCAAGAGGGGTCTTTGCTTTTGGCTGAATGAGTTTTGCCACTCTGTTCACTCATGCTGAGCAGCGGCCCTATGTCTGTTAGTGTATTATGCTGAAAATTAGCTGTAATGGGTGATGGATTTCATGGGAACGCTATTTCTGTCAAGTGAAATCTCAGTGTCAGCTGAGCAGTTTCCAGACTCTGACTACTACTAATAAGCACTTTCCACCAGCTTAATTCATTAGATAGGGAGCAAGGATCAAAGACACAAAAGAAGTTGCAGCTTAAAAAAAATAAAAGCTGTGGCTTCCTTTTTTCTTTTTGTTTGAGCCATCACATTTTCTGTCACTGGGTTTTCTGTGTGAGCCTTGATGATAGTACGGATTTCTAAAAATGTGAATACCCAAAGAGCACCAGCCCTGAGTGAGCACGAGCGTGTGGGAGGGAAGGCAGTCTGAACCTGCAGTTAAGGACAGTGCCCAGTTTTGTGCTATCTCCTTCTGGAAGCACCTGATTGACAGGTCAAAAAGTCTTTGTAGACCATGGCTGCTTTGCAGAAAATAGCCTGATCTTTGTGAAAGGAATTACTTCACAGACTGAGGCCTCTTGCCTTGCAGGGGAAGGGTGCAACAGTGAAAATGCTCAAAATTATCCCGAAGAGGAGGAAAAATCCATCTATTGCTAACACGACACGTATCCACCTAATTATTTCTATCTCGGCTTTCGAGTGCCTAACTCCTGTTGTTCATAATCAACACAGGAAGGCAGGCATTGCTCTCAGTGGGAGCAAAACAGAAAAATCTTCTCAAATCTTTTGAAATACTATGTTTATTTTTATCGCTCTTGCTTTTCCAACTTGTCTGGAGAAGTGTTGTAAAGCAAAAGTGAAGATGATCCCGGAGGCCCTGAAATAGCTTGAAGAGCCTGGCCTTTTTTGAACACCAAGCTCTTAGGAAGACTCTTCCATGAAAATCAAAGTAACAGCACTTTCTTTCTTATCCTTTGAGTGTATTCCTACAAAATGCAACACTACTTCTGTAGTGAACAGTCAAAAATTTTCAGTCTCACCTTTTATGATGAAATCTAAACTCCTGTCTTCTGGACTCAAGTGTCTGAACAAGAAATTCAGACTCAGTTTTCAATTCAATGAAATGAACAGAACCAAATGAACACCTGGACTTCTAACTCTCGCTTACTTTAGGAGGCTAAATGCCTTCCTGGATCTTAACTTAGGTGTAATTGTTGCAGAGAATTGCTTGGCAATACGATTTTCCTGAAACTCAAAATCTAGAAGCCAAAATAAAAGCAAATAGCAACAATAAAAGCAACAAAACCCCTACCCATTTTTATTTTAATTTTTACAGATAAATTTCTGATTTCCCAAAACTGGTGGATGACACTATTGTAAGAATTTAAGATAATGAGTCTCTGTTATAAAATGGGACACTTGTATGCCACAGTGCTATTACTATTCAAAATAATAACTTTGAAAGCCACAAGCAATGGAAACGACTGCATGACATTTAAAAAACTCCAAGGTAAACAGATTTTGCACTTGGATTCATTAACCTTCTCAGTTTAAACTACACAGAGCTGTACTTCAACCTGACAACCACAACAGTGAAACCAAGAACTGGGCTCCAAAACAGATGGGAAACTAAAAAATGTGGCTTTCATCTGGGACCTGCGCTCTGAGCAAATATAAGCGTTGAAAAAACTGAATGCTCTGAAACAACAGATCATAGACATTTCACCACCCTAAATCCTGGGAAGTTCTAGACATTTTTTGTACATGTTGCAGTCTCCATGTATCCAACAACACTGAATAACACACGTTCTTCTAAGGGTCATTTTGTGAAAATCATCCAGTTAATATTAATAAAGTACTTCAGGTATTGAGAGTCCCATGTTCCCTTTACAGCTGTGGAGAGAAACAAAGAGCAAGTGGTCTTGTCTGGTTTGGGGTAGTTTCTTGAGACTGAGTGAGTCAACATACCAGCTCACTACCTCCAGTTGGGTAAGGTACACTTCACTCCTCCCACCCCCCACCCACACTGCTGGCCACACATTCATGCCTCTTACCTTAGGCCAGTTTTGCATTCATCAGATTCCTCCACGAGTCAGGTTAACACACTGAAACATCTGAAAATTAAACGAGGGTGGAAGAGAAGGAGGTAATTATTGTGCCATTTTAGCGAGTTAAATCAGCTCTGCAGGGTGTTGAAAGAAGCAGAAAGGATGGGGAGAACTACCTGGCTGACAGCGGGACAAAGGAGGAGCTGGGGTAGTGGTACATGACCCAGTGGGTAGTTTTATGATGTTGTCTGAGACATTCCCTCAGCAGGCTACAAGGGTCAGCCAACAGCAGTGAGTGTCGGGCAAGCCCATACCTACAGCTTTGGCTAGGGTCCCAAACAACATTGGGACCTTGCAGCTGAAGATCAAACTGTAACGGGAGAAGATTTTTTTTTCTGGTATTTCCCGATTTGCAAAAGTTTGGTGTCTCATTTACATGAACATGGCAATATGGTCACAAGTTAGGCACCTGTTGCTAAAAATGAAGTTTGACCTCTTAGTGTTCTCAGCTTCCATTGTAGGTACTTTTAAAATTTGTCATAGAATCATAGAATCACTTAGGCTGGAAAAAACCTTCAAGATCATCGAGTCCAACCATCAACCATGCCCACTAAACCATGTTCTGGAGTAAACTTGTCTCCTTGTTGCTTACTACTGAAATGTACTGTCTCTGCAGACTAAATTGATAGGGCTCTTGCAGCTCCTAATAAATCCTTAGAAGCAATTTCTAGGGAAAGAAAAGATTATATCAAATGGCAATGACAGTAGAGTTAAGGAGAAAGAAAAATTTGGAGTTCAACCAGGAAGTGGAAATTATCACCCGTTCTCTGAAAAAATGCTGGGCAACCATTAAAAACCATGAATAAGCAAGGACAGGAAGGAACATTTTGCATGTCACCGGAAAAGCAGCCAGGCTGCAGGGCTGTGTTGTACGTGTGTTTTCACACCCTGAACGTGAGCATATGCTGAACAAGTCCCATTCTCTGGAAGCTGGTGTGATTTGCACCCCCTGGTTCTCAGGAAGGATATGTCGTGGTATTGCCAGAGCAGTGGGATGGAGTAAGGTCCCTGGTATGTCAGCCCCACCTGTTGGACTGACCATCAATAGGACCTGCCAAAGCCTTACCAGAAGGGTGACTAATCCATGCTGGAAACATCAGAGAACTTTCCAGGCCTTTTTGTTTTGTAGTTGCACAATGACATTTGTTGGTATTGTATATATTTGCTGGTTGGGATCAAGCTTCTTGGAGACCTTACTAAAAGCGTGCACATGTCATTACATCAGCTGAAAGTTGTCTCTGACTTTTTCCCATAGATTTAGAGTAAAGCAACCACTTACCTCTTTTGTGTCATGCCTTCTACAACACCAGAGAGGGTTGTGTCAGGCCAAACAACACGGAGGCGTGCAGAACAAGCCAAATAGCATTACAGAGGAGTCGTCTTGTGAGGCTCCCAGCAGGGAACGTGCCATGTAGGTGGCCAACGCAAGCTGAAGACCAGCCTGTGGAGAACAACAAGAAATGAATAGTGTGTCTTAGTGTGTGAGGCTTGGGAAACCTGTCCTCCAACAGGTCCTTGCTGCTAGCAAACAGAACAGCTTGCTGGTGTGGGCTGCACTACGAGTGTGTTGAGGGATGACAGAGGACATTGTCTTCTGTGGCTTTCTGGCTTCACTCTGACTTCTTGGTGTCACTCAGCCATGCCTACTGAGACTGTGGCCATGCCGTGCTCAGAGCTTCTCTGCCTTGGTGCGCGGAGAGATCAGCCCTAGCAGCTCAGCAGAGCGAAGAGAGTTTGGGAGCTTAGCAGCTATTTAAACCATTTTTTTGGACACACAAGCAATATTATGGCTTTGAATTCTCTTCTCTCCAGGACCATAAAAAAGATCCACGCTGCCTAATTCTGCAGGATGTTCATGGAGCCTGGACTGCTTGTCTTCTCTTCCTATTCTGTTCAGCTTGTTCTTCTGAACACTGACATTATGTGGTCTAAGGTTTACGAGGTACGGAGGCTTAAAAAGGGGACATACAGGTGCAACTAAAAGGCCTTTGCTAACTACTCAGTTGTCCACAGGCTTAAATTCAGGAAGAGGTTTTGAAGATCCAAAGGCCATTACACTGGAATGAGGGCCGATGAGGAACTGATATTCTCCTACCCCACTTTGTAGCTTTAGTGAAATAATTTCCCTCTGCTGTCTCAGGTTTCATTATTTTCTTCACCTATCTCCCTTGAAAGGCTTTAGAGGAACAGCTTCACCTAGGAGGAAGACTTCCAGGCACTCTTGGAAGTATATTCTCAAAATGACTCTGAGCTGGGTGATGCGATGAAAGTGCAGGCAATGAATGAAACATCAGTTTGGGTCCCAGAGGGCCTTTTTCCCACTTCTGCCTCTGCTGAAAACTTAAGATGTGACTTCAGTGAAGTTCTTCAGCCCCACTGTGCTTCTTCTCCCTGTTTGATAACCCTTGTGTATCTTAAGGTCTGGAGGAAAAGACAGAAAATTATGCAACACTGAGACATGGTGAGGGGAAGGCTCAGAGGCAGTCAAAAGAAAGTATTTGACAAGTACACTGGGAACGAGAAAACTTTCTCAGCTGGATTAAACTGGCACAGGTCAGCCGAAGTCCAAACAATCCAGCTTTTTGCAAAAGAGTCATGTAAATAATATTAAGACTTTAATAACCAGATAGATGACAGTATCATGAGCTATCAGAGAGGACATGCTCTTCTCTTGATATTTCCTGTAGTTTTGTGCCCATAAGCATCTCCACGGTTGGCCTGTCATTGCAACACACGTTCAGAGAAAGCTGTCAAACATACCATGAGTAATCGAGGGGAAAGTCAAACTAGACAGAGATAAAAATCAACATACATTCTTCCAAATGAAACCCATCTTTCATTATTTATTTTAGAGTTGCATTCCTGCTCTCATCTCTCATAATTCGCATAAAGTCCCAAAAAATCTTGCTTTGTAGTTCTGCCCTATCTTAGGCATTCCAAAAACTGGCTTCCCGCAGATCATTTTGGTGACCATGATTTATTTACTCCTTGCTGGCTTTGGACATGTTTTCCCCATCATCAACAATTTTGCCACAACTGCGTACCAGGTTATCAAGTGTCAGCTAAGCCCTAGGAAATGGGTTGTGCAGATCTTCCTCACCTGTTGCAAGCATAAAGCAAGGTCCGTTATTTTAAATACTTTGCATTTGAACTGCATATACTAAAAGTTTAGAGAACATGCCAGCAACTTGTTACTCATGAGATAATGTACAGCTTGCTAGATGGAATGTTCTCAATCATATATAACCATGTGAACATTCATCCTTACTTATATGAACGATGTGGGCAGAGAAGCAATTTAAAAAAAAAAAAAAAAAAGGAAGTTTGTCATTTCAGTCTGGATATTTATTGAAGCTGGGAGGGAAACACTGATCTGACAAAAGTGCTTACATACTTTAGTAAATAAAGATTTGTCTAAGAGTCTGGAGATGGGAGTTGTAGTTATTGCTCCATCAATTACAGTTTATATAGTTTGAGTGAGTCTCTTGATCCCTTTACCCTTGATGGCTTTCGCCCATAAAATAAGCACAATGCTATTCATTCATTCATTGTTGTGAAACATTGGAAGACCTTTGAGCTGAAATAGTTGGGTTACTGTCTCAGAGAGACTACATACGCAACTGTCTCCTTCTAACCCAGAAGGAAAGGCATAGTGCTTACACATCCACTAGCAAATAAAACAGGCATAGCCTGGACGTAGGCATAGCCTGGACACAGGCATAGCCATGATTTTGTGAACTTGTGAATATCCCTTGCCTAAGAGGCAGCAGGAGCCAGGGATAATTCCCAAAGGGCAGTTTGGATGTGGCCATTTTCTTATTTGGAGGGAGGGGAGGGAAAGAGTTTCTGTGTGTGGACATGAGTCATGATGTGTAACTTGGCCTCAGGGCCAGAAAGCAGGGCCTGACATGTTTTATTTACTGCATAATTAAGTGGCAAAGGGAAGGAGAAGGGGTCATGCATGGGAACTAAATACCACGGCCTCGCGTTTAAATGTCGGTATGATTGCATACCACTTGGTTTCACTGACCTTTCCTATGACCTTGGGCAGCACCTTGTGCCTCTCCTTCTGCACTTTGTCCATCCTGCTTCTCGACTGCCTCAGAGAAGGTCCTGGAGCTCAGCAGCTGAGCCCAAGAGCCTCCTGTCTCTGCAGCCATCCTAGTAGAAGTGGAGAGGAAGGGAGGACACTCTGGCCGTGCATGTTGTCACCCAGTCCCCTGCTTGAACCTGCAAGATCCTCCTCCTCCTCCTCTCACCTCTTGCACTGACACCTCTCCCACGCTGTAAGACATCACCCTGCTCCCCACACATCCCAAAAACATATTTACCAAGAATGTTGCCCTTTGCTTTGGATGCAAACGTCCTCCTTCCCTTTCTCCCCACTTGCATCTCATCCCCTCCCCTAAAAAGAGGAGGAAACCTGGTAGTGGATAGTATGCTATGCACACATAGACTTGTAGCAAGACATTTGGGAATGACATCTTCCCCCTTTTCTTCTGGGCTTTATCACCTTGAACTCCTCCTCAGGGCACGTTCCATTCTCCCTTGCTCCTCTCCACCCTTCTCTTTTGCTGGCAAATCTCCAGCCCCTCTTTCCAGGCACTAGCAGCCACGGCAGCAGCAGCAGCTGGCAGAGCAGAAAAGTATCTTCCCCCACCCAGGACCCCCTCTTCCTCCCATCTTCTTCTCCTTTGCTGCAAATCCTGGTATGTTCCTAGATTTTTAGCTTCCAGCAAGAATAAACTTTGCATCCATCCAGTCAAAGCAGATATGGAGTCAATTCCAGAGGGTTCTCCAGTTTCTATTTATAAATCAGCCGGGTTGCTGTTGTTGTTGCTGTTGTTGCTGTTGTTGTTGCTGTTGTTGCTGTTGTTGTTGTTATTGTTATTATTTCTGGGGTTGAAAAAACAGAAGAAACTATGCCCTATTTGTGTAGATTTGCTGTCCTGGAACATTTTGGGTGTTGTTTGCAAATCCACTCACAACCAGCTGACCAAGCCTCCTGTGGCTGCAGCAGAAAGAAGAGGCAAACTCAATTAGAAGTCGAGTCATGATGAATTTTCTGTTGCCATTGGCTAGCAGTCTTGGATGGGAGAGCCAGCCAGCTCTGATGCCAAGAGGAAATCTGACACAGATGACAGTCTGACTTCCAGTACCTAGAAAAAAAAGGCCAGCCAGCTCTGTGTGTGTGTATGTTTTTTTCTCCAAGAACTTTCATACGTTTCGAGAGGGGAATCCAAGCCTCAATACGTTCTCACTTCTGTGCGTAGGAACAAAACACAGCACTTTCTCCTGTTCCTGGCAGGGCTTGAGGAGAAACACTCCAGACGCTCTGCTGTAACCAGGATCCCCTTGTCTACCTTCCCAGCCTCCATTTTTTTTTTTTTTTTTTTTTGCATGAAGTGACCTGAGAGGAACTTGCCTGGTGATGCTATTTTCCCCCTCCCTGAGCTCATGGCAGATTGACAGTGGCTCGAGTTAGACTGGGACACGGTGTCTGGCGAATGTTCCCAGCGGTGCTGCTCTCCTGCACACGCGGCCCTGGGCGGACGATGTATTCCGGTAGCCGTCCGGTGTATCAGACCGTGAGTCTTTTCCCTTCATCAAAAGGCATCTGCTTCCAAAGTTTTCAAGGCTGTTTGAAGCCTCAAACTCAAAGGTCCAAGCCCCAGAATATGGGGCAGAATTTCAATCCTTTTTCCTGCCTAAGTAACCCCATACCTGGTGCAAAGGCAAGTTCATTGAATAAGGAGCAACTTGTTGGCTGTAAAGGGGAAGGAGTTTGACATTCTAAGTATTTAACTATTATTTTACTGAGATGTTTGTGGTTTCTATTCAGAATTGTGATCCCTTTATGTCAGATGCAGTACAAACGTATAGATACAGTTCCTATAGTACTATACTTAATATATACACATGTATGTATGTGTGTAAAGCCAATTTATATAGAAACATAGCATCTATAGGCTATTAGATATAGTTCCTACATTGATAGTCTTTCCTGGGAACTTAGCCTTGAAAAGGCTGAAATGGATGGGGACGATTATCTTTTTTCTAGCTAAATGGTTTCTGGGCAGAAAAAGCAGTCCCGTAAAATTGAAATGTCCTGAAGAAGATGGTAAATGTACTGATCAATGTCTATTAGGTAAATCATATCAGAATGTTTTTGTTTCGCTGATCTGGTGTGAGATATTTCCATTCCAATCAGTTCAATAGGATTGTCCTATTAAAGCATAGCATTATGGGAATTGTAGTTCAAAATCTCATTCACTCCTGCGGAATGAATTGCCTGGAAGACTTTGCTCACCATGTGCTTACTATAAGGCATGCATTCTTTTGACAAAGTTTTACTTGGTGCATGGCAAGAGATGTAATCTGACCATAAAGCCTTCCTCCTACAAAAGGAAAAAGACTCAAACTGCTTTGGAGACTAGCTCTAACACACCACATCAGAGAAACACAGTTTAATGATGAGAACGCTCCAAACAAAGTTTCATTTCAACAAGTCAAACCAGAGCATTTCAATTTCAGGAAGGTTAAAATGTTTCTCTTCAACTGAGTTATTGAGATAATACAGTACCATATTTTTCATTGAAATTTCTCACAGTTTCTGTCCCACAAAAAAATGACAAAAGCCCCATTTCTTGTGCTAATAATGGCTCAAAGCAAATAGTGGATGGAAATTTCCAAATCTCTATTTGTGAATTCACTAAATGGGAATAATACTTTCATGTAAAATGATTCACGTAATTGAATGGCTTCATCACTGGGGATTCACACCATTACCACCGAACAATAGAAGTACCATTTCTGTAGCCTATTTCAACAGAAAGGATGCTGTCTCCCTATGAAATGATTGAAAACCATGCTGTTAAAATGGGGAATTGCATTGGATATTTTTTTTTTCCCATAAATGTTTGTAGTCCAAACATAGTTATTCTTTATTATTATTATTATTATTATTATTATTATTATTATTAGTTTTAAACATAAGGGAGGTAGAAAGGGAAGCACACTAAAACTAAAAAAGAAGCCCAATCCTTTTTTGTTCCCTTATGCTTTTAGTGTTCATTGATTACCCACACCAAGCTGGAGTCCCTAGTGCTGTGCAGAGTTTTAGACACAGGAAAATCTCTAATAAACAAACCAGTCTGGAGCTTAGGCTGTGTAGAAAAATGTACTTGCCCTTTTTAAAGACGTTCTTCCACTGTGAAGGCTGTTGCAGTTACATTTCTGAAAAAAAGATAGCAAAGAAAAAATGAATCCTGAGAACTGTCAGGTTTCCTCTTTGAAGAGCTGAGAGTTTAGGCTCCTCTCTGAGATGAATGAGAGCAACCTATTTGTTGTATATTTTGAAAGGGAAGTAAAAGTATGATCCTATTCAGGGGTATTCATCCAGTGTGATAAGAAATTATTTCATAAAGAACAGACTCTGCCTATCTAAAACACATTTATAGGCCATCAGATATTAGGTTGTGGATGTTGTCTAATTGCCATTAACTAATTTCCTTGTTCCATTAAGTATCAGGGGCTGTAAAACAAGGCAGCCTAATCATTTCCTAGAAACCTGATAGAGTCTGATAAGCAGACTTGGTCTCACAGATTGAACAACAGGTGCAATGCAGCTTGCGAGCTTTATTTAGATCTCTTATCTTCCAGTACAGCTCCTAAATCCATCCTGGAGTGCCACAGGATTCACACCGCTCTGTGCAGACGTGAGGCCACCTTCCCACCAGACTTGCTTTGCAAACGACAGAGACCTATTTCACAAATAATGGGTTGAAGACCAGCATCCAAAATGTAGTTGGATCTCCTTCCTGACCTCCCTTAATTCACAAGGGGGGTGTCTCTAAAAAGTGTTTAGAGGTGTTTACAGGGAGCTGCAGCAAATATGAGAAGCTGCTTAAAGCAGATCACAGACAGTTAATTTATAGATACGCTTCCAACACCATCAGCCACAACATGCCTCCTATTGTCATAGGACAAACCTTAGACCTCTCACAAAATCCTTTTTTTTTTTTTTTTTTAAATAGTAGGCCTATCATAAAGTCCCATTTGATGCAGCAAGAGACCTAGAGAGCTGCAGGTCTTGGTGATGGCTCTCTACAAGGTGTAGAACCTCTGGAACATGAAAGGTAATCCAAAGATCCAGAAGAAGGTAAAAGGAAGGCAAAGGAATGAAAACAAAAAAAAAATTAACAAAAAAAAAACCAGTCGATTTTTACTGCCAATCTGATCTGGGGAGAAGATGCCTTCTTGCCTTCAGATTGCTTATTGGTGTGATGAGGAATGTGTAAGCAAGAAACATTCATCAGGCACCTGTGTTTATCTATAGCAGTTCTTGGATACTTCAGGGGAACAAAAAAAAGAGGTCCTTCTCCTTTCAAACCAAGATACACATGAAGAGGATGCAAGTCCTTTTCTGCTTCCTGAAGGGAACCAGCGAAAGCTCAGGGGAATTAGTTTAATATGATAATCTATGTGATAAGCAAATGTGATTAGCAAATAGCAATGATATCACTCTTCAAAGTCCTCACCCAATCAGATGCTTAAACACTCATATTGCAAATAGCAAATACCAAGTTAATTCAGTGCTTTCCATAGACTTTTCACACTCTTTTTTAAAACCCGTAGACACATTGTCCTTATAAATCCCCAGAACTTCACACTACTAATGGCTGGAAACCTAATTTTCCAGTCTCAGCTTGTTCACAGTCAAGTCTGTTCCTTCCATATACACTGCCTGATGGCTTAACACCAGGGTCAACGGGTCCCCTGCCAACATTTGATCTGGGAATCATGAGTGTGTTAAAAACAAAACTCAATGATCTGACTGTGGAGCTGAATCCTGATGCAGAAAGAAAGTCCCTTCATCAATATTCACTTTCTTTTTCTCTACAGACAGGCACCTGGGCAAATTGTCACGTTTCACACCGCCTGTTTGGAGGTGGCATGAACCTGATGGAGAACCACACACTCCACTGAGCAAGCACTAAAGGGGTCACTGCTTCTGGCACCGTTGGGGGGCCGTGATCACACATTTTTGGGCAATTTCAGGTGCTCAGGTGAGCACCCACACTCATTAACTATACATGGAAAGAGCCATGCTCCAGCTTGTTCAGTCATGGGTAGATTTTTATTGGGTGGTTGACGAGGAGGACAGTGAGCACCGTTTTCCCTTCTTTGCTTTTTAGGATCAAACCGGTGTGTGCCCCGTAGCACTTGGCCTCAACCGCAGGAGAGAGGTCAGTGTTGCAACGGTCGTTGTAAAGATCAAGGTACCTTTCTGTAAGGGAATGCTATTCTGTTTGGGATGGAGCAGTGCTTTCTAAACAGAGCTAAATCAAGATGAATTTCAGTTAAGACACTCTGGATGCAGTTGGGAAGGAAGAGGGTAAGGAAAATAAGAGGAAAGAGAAGAGTTTTTTGGATCCTGCTATTCATTCTAGGTTTGAATTGCCAAAAAGAAGGGGAGAAGGGAGTCACAATTTTATTGTGTAGGAATTTCCTAAATCTGGATGTTTTCTTTCAGATGAGCTCTCATGTGCGGTGATCTCTCATCTTCCAGTCATAATGTGTTTTTTTCCCTCCATTCTCTAAATTTGAGGGATGAAAGTCAGTTTATTTAGTCAACTGGAGAGCTGCGCTGCTCTCTGCCTTCTCAAGGGAGCTTAGATGCCAAGTTCATGTGATGATGCTGGTCTGGAGACACACACATTTAGCTTAGAGCTGAATCCTGAGTGATTTTTTTTTTCCTCATTTTTCCACCTGTTTCCAAGATGAAGCATTGTATCCTGAAGTCCCATCAAGCTCATCCATATGAGGTTGCCATGTAGGCATGTGTGACAGCAACTCTGGGCAGGAAGAGCTGTTGCTCAGTCTAGACCCTGTGCTGACAGGCACTGTGGCATCCATCCCTTTTCTAAATCAGTCACGCTCCATTTTAACAGCACTCAGATTTTCTGCCCATACAACACAGGACTTCACTTGGCCACAGGACTCATTTCCATGGAAGCAGCTGCTGCAGTGATAGGACTTGTGGTTTCAGCACCTGAGCTTTTCTCATCGGTGAATGGCACATGGCCTCATGCAAGCAAAATGGACTTTGCCAAGCAGAAAAACAAGCCATCATCATTACACAAGCAAAAATGAAAAACAAAACCTAAGCTTGTCAAATTAGTTTTTGTGAATTGAAGTTCCAGAACCATTGCAGCCTATTTTCAGACAGTACTTGCTTAAAAAAATTCCTAAAGTAAAGCAAGAGAGTGAATATAAAAATACCCCAAAAGCCAAACAATCCTGGGCTAGTATATATTTGAGATATACTTGATTGCCAGGGTGGGAGAACCGAGAGGTGCTGTTGAACTAAGGTAACCACCACTTACATGACCCTAAGGGGGCACCTCTCAGATCCTTGCTGGGACCCAAATAAAAGTCAGAATGAAAGTCACAGCTAAACAGAAATTCAATCTGTCTTGAGATCCGCCTCACGAAAGAGGCCATCTTGCTCCTGTCAGCAGGACTCATTTTGTGCCTGTGTGGTGAATCGTGACCTTTTTTTTTCTTTTCTGGGTTAAATTTTCAGCTGGATCTGCTTCCTCCTGCAGATCATGATCTAATAGCATTGAAAAGCTAGCTGAAAAGAGATGATGAAAGTGAGAGGCTGCGGAGGGTGAGGAGTACTTTGGGGCTACTCCTTTCAGCAGAAGTTGAGATTTGCATGAGATTATGAGCATCCCATTGCAATGATGTTCGTCAAGGATACTATCATGAAACAAGCCCTTCCTGCCCAGAGGAACCTTTTTTTTTTTTTTCCACAGGGAGCAACATTTGGATAGCCAGTCCATTTGGGTGAACTAAAGCTCAAACTCTCCAGCAGCCTTGAACTTACCTGCAGATGGCAAGAAAAGAGCACAGCACTGTCTTATTCTCAGAAAACAACAGTCAGGCTTCACAGTCCTGTAGCCAGAATCTGGTTCATTTCAGATGTGATTTCTTTTATACCTAAACCACTTTGCAAAGTATATCAATATATGACTGTTAATCGATGACAGATTTGCTAACGTCTAAGGTACAACTATTAGGTATCCTGGCTGGGAACATGGCAAGGATATTCTTATCATTTTGGGGGCCACTACAGCTTGCAAATAATTTTTGTAACCCAATACTCGTGTGTGTGTGTGTGTCTACAAGACTACGTCAATTGAACTACAAACTGCTTGCTATCCAGCTACTAATGAGTCCTTTGTATACTCAAATCCAGCCTGAGATACACAGCTTTTCCAGTTATTTCCAGCATCCAGGTTCTTCTTAATGGTGCTGCTACTCTCTGAACCCTTCCCAGTTGCTCAGTGGTGTTTTGGCTCCAGGATCCACAAAGATCAGCTGCAGATGGCTCACAGTCCTCTCACCATGTAGCGTGAGGATGTCCTGATGCACACAGCCCAGAATTGCCTTCATAAATTGTTCAGTAAGACTCATCCAAGAGAATAATGATGATAACAATAATGATGATGATAATAATAATAGTAGCAATAGTAAATCTAAATTAGGTCTTTTGGGCTTTGGCAGGGACGAAGTATGCTAGACAAAGAAGAACAATGCTTCTTAGGATTATGTGAAGCAGGCAGATAATTTAATACACATGTTCTGGGTTTCTGCCCTCTGGTCAGTGGTTTCTGGGACACAGACACAACACGGAACACATTCTCAGAACTGACAGGGCAATGGTCTCCCAGTACTGGCTATTCAATTTATTTAATGAACTGAATGGCATAAATAACATCCTCAGGGAAGAGAAAAATAAATACGTCACCAGGTTGAGATCAATAGCAGCTGATGAAGTGGCAATGATTCTTCTAAAAAAGATGCTGGCATGGAGGCTTTCCAGGTAGGGGTTTATGGCACAGGTTTGAAAAAGTTTTAAACAGCTGACTAGTTTAAAAGGGCAAGAGGGGGTCTAAATTACAGCACAAGGGAAGCCAGACTATGTACTGGCTAGTCTAGAATAAAAGCTGATGAAGCCTAAGTAGACATAAATCTTTGGACACTATTTGGAAATCTCTTTTGTGCAGTAATAATGTTAGCACTTGTTACTAATACCTGGCTTTTCATCAGTAAAATTCAAAACACTTTACAAGGGAGTTGAGTTTTGTTATCCTGTCTTTACCAATGGGGATTTTGAAATACAGGGATGAGAAGTTACTGCTCCAAAGGCCAGAGGGAGAGGGGGGAAGAGGACCATGTATCTTGAATCCCCATCCAACACACTCAGAACTTGCTGTTTGTGTAAAGGTAGAGATCAAATTCTGGGTGGCTCCAGAAATATATCTGAGGACAAGCTTTATTTAATTACCAGTTATAGAACCAAGACATGAAACTCCCTCACTCCACCCTTCAGTCTGGCCCTCTCTTGACCCAGGAGACCAGAGCAAGATGCAGTTCTCAAGGCAGTATGTGAGCATTCAAAACAGTC
The DNA here is from genome assembly GCA_025311575.1 of Elanoides forficatus. Lineage (NCBI taxonomy): Eukaryota > Metazoa > Chordata > Aves > Accipitriformes > Accipitridae > Elanoides > Elanoides forficatus. The sequence goes on from JAOBAS010000071.1 coordinate 43,938,695, forward strand.
ACACATCTGTACAAGGTTGGCTCTCCCTCAGCCGATTTCACAAGACGGAGGCAAGCAAGATCTGTTTTGACTCTTTAAATAACAATGGAAAAGCTGTGTCTTTTCACAAAGTTTCCCCCCGATTTTTTGGAGGAGGATGAAGCACATTAGATCAAGGATGCAGCTCACATAACAGCCCAAAATCCCTGCTCAGCCATGCTGCCTGTTGACTCACCCCCAAACTCTGGTCTAGGGAAGAAATTAGCTTTCCAGGCTGCAAAACTGAGGCAGAAGGAGCCTGGTTTGCACTCAAGCTTGGAAGTGGGAATTTGCCCCCAAATCAATCTGGATACCAACAAAATGTTTGTGTAACCTTTGGTGTCGTATCTGAGGTATTTTACTGTCTGGGTTTATGAACCTGCTCCAAGCTGGATCCTTGGTGCCAAAGGGGTAGAGATAGAAGGAAATTATACGCAAAGGACTTACCTAAAATCCCATCACTCCCTGGGTCCTAAAGGCTTGAGCCACAGTTACGTTGACAAGTATCTCTAATTAGAAACTAAAGCTTGAAGGCCTCTCTTAAGAGAAGGCATCTAAAACTTATATTTACAGGAATGTGAAGGACTTTCTGTTTACTTCTGTTAGGAGCACTGTAATCACCGTAATACCATGTCATCACAGCCAGCGCTTTCACCCAGGAGCTACGTTACCCCAACGAGTGTCTTACCAACTCAGTAAAATCCTGCTTACTTATACTCATTCCCCTTCAGGCTTCGTGGGTTTTCTGTTCTTTTCCACACTGCCTCCCAGGTTTGGCTTGTAGGGAATAAGGCACTGCTGTACAGGAGAGTCTGCAGCCTGGAAGTTAAATTCCACAAAAATGGAGGGGCTTGAATCCCTTTGACTGGAGAGTGGGCTTGTACCTCAGAGTCCCACTTTCTGTGTGGGTACTCTAAACACCACCAGCAGTTTTCAGTCTTTCCAGTTTTAAAACTTCCTAGCATTTCCCATGAGAAGAATGAAACCTAAACGGATAATCCAGGTCCATTAAGAACAGGATTTGCTCACACTGAATCCTTAGAGGTAGGTCAGAGTTCACTGCAGATGTTCAGGCACTCTTGAAAACCACTCTATTAGGTGGTTTATGAAGGTAGATATAGCTTTTGTGCTGGAGTTGTTGCTGCTGAGTTATCTTGAGGTTGCTCCAAGTCTGCCAACTAGACTAGGTGCTCAGGAACACAGGCACCTCTTCCTAGTTTCTGGCTGTTGGTGGGATGTAGGTAAGAACTAAGCTTTTAGCCACCCCAGTCAAGGAAAATAGAAAGGAGTGAGAAAACATTCAGGCTACAAATGGCAAAACTGAGCTCGGATCAGGGGTGGCTGAGGAAGGGGAGGCTGGAGTAAACTATATGTGTAAACTATAGCAAGTAAAACCTACCTAAGTCTTGTTTAAAGCTTTTTAACTCAGTAGAAGAGGAACCTGTATCTGAAAACTTCAGGATGTTTGCAGGAACTCTGGGTTTGACCTTGAAAAATCTTTTCACACTCCTCACCATGATAGATAAATTGTTTTCTCATGACATCTGCTCACTTAACTCTGGTAGGTGGGTTCATGAGAGCAAAGGTTGCCTTTCTAAGCATCTGGGTACAGATAGTGCCTGTAATAAGTAACGGATACACTACAACTGCCAAGATCCTTTTGTAACAGAAAGTGCCTTGTAGTTGTCTTGCGAACTGTAGCTGGCTTTACCTCCCAGGGTTTTTCATGTTTTCTAGACAACTCAGCTTGAAAGGAATGTGCATCCCGGCGTGACATCAGCCCTCTGGCCTCCAGCAGGCAAATGGAAAAGATCAGGTTGTCCTGGGTGTCCATGTCCATACTAAGCACTTTGCAATGATACATGGATATGGAAATGCTTACATGCAAATATATCTGTGCACAAAGATGAATCACTCAGAGAAAACAATTGTACAGATAATCTCCTTTTAAAAACTATATGGCTGATTGCCCAAGTGAGTTAAATCTCAACGTTTTCTACAAAGACCATCTGAAGCAAAGAGATTAGGAACTATTATCTAAGTTATTTCTGTTACCCTCACCCATGTAGTAACTGGGGAAAAAGCTGTATTTCTTAGGAGAATGGAAAAAGATCAGTTTGTTTAGTTCAGCAGAGGAAGGCTGAGGCAGGATGTAACTGCTCCCTGGATATTTACTAAAGAAAAAAACAAACACTAGACTAGGAGGAAAGTTTTGTAAACTGAGAGATACCACCGGCACAGAGAGAAGTAGGTATAACCTGGCATTTCATATCTACAAGCTGGAATTAGAAGAAGAAGACCACAAAAATGAGGTTCTGGTACAGGTTGTGTCACAGAAATATTTCTGTAAGAGCCAAACATTTATTCAAGGTAGAGCTAGATATGATTATACACAGGAATAAATGACATAACCAGCTCTGACATAGGCTTCTAGATGGGAGAGGTGGGACGTGCACTTCATCACAAGATATGGACCATTGTGACTACCCCCAAAAACCCAACACAGGCTAACAACTAGCCTAGTCTTTAGCCAATTAAATTCTTTCTTGGTTTTACTTATTTGACTGTTTAACTTCTCCTTCCCAGTCCCAGGTGACAGAAGAGGAGAGAGTTGACCTGCTAGATGTTCAGTTAGACATTTTTGTGATGCAGACATTTGGGCTGAAAACATCCATGAGTTCCTGAAAACAACATTGTAAAGAGTACCATATTTCAGAACTCTGAATTGTACCTTACTCGAAGGAGCAAAAATCTATATGTTCAAATTAGTAAATTTACCCCAGATGAAAGCAAGGACAAAAAAACCCCACATGTACTATTGTTGAGTTCTGCTGCTAGCCATCATATTCAGAATCTTAAGTCAATGCTACATACCTTTTTGAGATCCCCTGGAATGATTATAATCTTATATTTCTTCTCCCGTGATTTCCTACAAAAATTCATCCAGGAGAAAAACCTGGAAGATCATAGAGAATTTTGACTTTTCCTGGCTAATCTTATAGACTGAGCAAGCCAAAATTGCGGATTAATGCCTAATGAGTGGGAATGTAGTTTTGGAGGAGGGTAAAGAAAAAAGCTTGTTCTAGCCTTAAATGATAACCACTCGGCCGATAATCTGCTGACAGTAAATGGCAGGAGGTGTAGAAGAAACAGCTATAAATGGTAAGACATCTAAGATTAGATTGTCCAGGCAACAGTGCACATAACTTTCTGGTACATCCAAGGAAGTTCAAGAGCTATGCTATTATGATGTTGGTCAAGATACAACTTATGTGGTCCTTAAATAGTAGGTTAAGTCATTCTCTAACAACAGACTCCAAACCAAATCTCAGGGGGACAGCAATATAATAATCACAGAAATTTAGGTCTGGAAGGGACCTTCTAAAATCATCTCATCCAGTTCTATTCTCTGAGCGGGTTAATTACTTCTAACAGATGTGTCTCTGTCCTGCCTTTAAACACTACCAGAGAAGGAGATTCCAGGACATAACTGAACTTAGTATTTGTAATATCATACCTAAGGAAAGCCTTTTTTAATCACAAACCAAGACTCTTCATCTTCTCTCAGGAGACACACAAAATAATTGATCTACTTAACTTCCACACTTCTGCATATGGGAAGATTTATTGGGTTTTTTTATACTCAACAGATCTTTCAAGCTTGTAACATGTATTCCCTGGCTTTTTGTATGTCCGGGATATAGCACCTGCTGATGATGACAGTACTTGAAAAGCAGAATTGCCCCATGCATTACTCTTCTGTCTGCTAATAAACCCAAACTGTCATTAACTGTAATTAATTCCAACTTGGACATACCCAGTCTCAGTCTTGTGTGGTTTTCCCCAGCATAACTTGACACTTCCAATGTGATGTAAGGTCCTGATCGAGGGGTACATACTAAACACAAGGTTTCTTCTGAATTTGAGAAAATAATACCTTTTTCATTTAAACAAACAAGACTATTGCCCTCTAGAACCTCAAAACAACAAACTGAAAAATAAAACCCAAACTAAAACAAACAACAAAAACTCCTACATTTACAGGGAATATCATCTGGGAAGCATAAGCAATTTTAGAGATTCCAGGACATCAGCAAATTGTGATTTTATGACATGACATCATGCTTCACTGGGCCAGAACAAATGTAATTTTTTTTAATGCTTTTGTAATGAGGTACAAGCAGAATTTTACAGTCTTTAAAAAAAATGAAATGAAAGAATCCTTCACTCGTGGGCATCCTGTGCCAAAATTGTTCTAGCTGTTGATTTTATCAAGAAGATATGAATAGTTTAATTTCAAGAATCCCTTATCATTTAGCAACAACAACTTTGAAGGGCTATTTCTTGTCTCTAGGAATATTATTTTAGTATATTTATTTGCTGCCTGGTGTCCCATCCAGAAATACGCTGATGGCTGGAGAAACAAAGTCAGAGATCTAGTAAGGACATGGAGTCAATGCTAAACTTTTCACAATAGCACCTGAGGCTAGATTCAACTTCAGATTCTGACATTTGAGTTAAATTAAATGAACAACAACAACAACAAAAAAGTAGCCAAAATGTCCATGTCTCCCTGCGAGTTAAGTGAAAAGTTTGGTTACTTAAACAGAGGCGCCTGGCACCATTTGAGACAACCCAGGGTACCCTACCTGGACTGCAGCTGCCAGCCCAAGAGACCCGAGGTCTTCCGCAGGACCTGTGTCATACATGCCAGAACCATGCAGACATCTCATATATTCTACATGTTGCGTCGTCACTAGGTGCCTTTCCATAGGCAGAGAGGGAGAAAAAGGGAGAGCGGTCTATCCTTGTGTAGCATAGGAAAGAGTGCATAACTGACATTTATCGTTCAAAATCATATCCTACTAAGCTAAAAAAGTACACTGGGTTTTAAAGGCCTCTTCAATCTTGCAGAAGAAGTTCTAATAAATCCCAGCGTTTGGAATGTGAAGCTAAATTATTTCAGCTGCAAAACGAGGTGCATTTAAGAAATTGTGATGATTTACTACTGGAATGATCTGTTAAGAGAAAAGACAGCTCCCCTGCTTCAGGACTGAATGACTTTCTGGAAGAAGCTCCTAAGGCAAACACCTGTTGCTGGATTCAGGAGAAGGGAAATAATTTTTATATCTATCCCATGCTTTCCATATCAGATTTAAGACCTTTCTGGTCTTAAAACTCTTATAAGTCAGATGATACACAGTCTGGCCTCCTGAGTACCAGTTTGTTGTCTTAGTTTCCAGGCCATGCTGACTTTCACATTTAATCCAAAAAGTCTGCTCTGGAGTCACAGCTAAAGTGAAATGTCTTTCCTTGCAGTGCTTATTGTAACATAACCAGTCTCAACTGCTTGTCCTGCTTTTATCATGACATCTTACAACATATAAACTCAGAAATCCAGTTATAATAAACTCAGAAATCCAGTTATAACAAATAAACTCAGAAATCTGTGATTATCAGAGGTTCTTTCCACCCATTGTTCTGCTGGACTTCTCCCTTTTCAGAGGCTACTCTGTCCCACAGATCCCTTAAGTATATCAGGAAGTTTTCAAGCCAAATTCTGTTTCTAAATCAGAAGCATTTCACAATCTGTTTCAGCATCTGAAGGAATAGGTAGGACTGAGTTTGCATTAAAACAGATCAGGCAAATAATCATCTTTCATAGCCGGCTCCATGAGTCAAACTTGGGCCTGGCTGTCGTGGTTTAACCCCAGCCAGCAACCAAACACCACGCAGCCGCTCACTCACTCCCCCCCTCCCGCAGTGGGATGGGGGAGGAAATCGGGAAAAGAAGTAACACTCG
>JAOBAS010000071.1:43944615-43992281 GCA_025311575.1 Elanoides forficatus
TACTGAACTCAAAACATAGCACCGTACCAGCTACTAGGAAGACAATTAACTCTATCCCAGCTGAAACCAGGACACTGGCATAACCCAGAGGAGTGAGAGCCATCCAGGAGGAACTGAAAGTGAAAGCACCAGTATTGCCATGGTACTCTGCAAAAGGGGGAATGTCACCAGCCCAGAGCAGGTCCCCAGCAGAGTTAATGAGTATATCTGACCAGCACACTGATCAGACTGTCAGTTGACAGCCACATAATGCTGCCTGTGTGCACACACTTGATTTCCCAAGTAGCTTTTCTGAGAAAAATCCATCAACTAATAAATATTAATTAGTCAAGAGGTAAAAAGGACTTTGTTACTTGTTGGTTAGCCCATTCAGCCTGGGTTCTCCTCTCTGCTCCAACAAACATCTCCTCCACATCCACAGGCAATACCCATTCCAGAGAGGTGGAGAGAGCCTGCTTGGAGACTCCTGTTACACAATGGGCTTAGCTCTCAACTTGCACAAAAAAAGTTCAAATCCCTGTTTTAGCTCTGCTAATATATGAGGGATTTGTGTTGGGGTTTCCTGTTCTCTGACTGAGTTAGGAGCCCACTGACAAAGTTGCTCATCTGTCTTCGGCACAGCAGTCAGTGGAGAGAGATCATACAGTGACAAATCTGCAAAAAATAGCTAGCAAGGTGGGGATGGGGTTGGGAATCAGGGTCCTACAGTCTCTGTTACTTCTCTATCCAGTTGATTTGCAGAGTCTGTAGGGCAAAAACCTTGAAGTTTCTAGGATGTCCACAAGCTTGGATGTCAGGGAAACGTCCACATGACCGAGCCATCTATTACATGGTGGCTCAGTAAAAAGACCTTGTTGTGTCATTGCAGTTACTCAGCTATGTCACTTATCAAACCGAAGGCTTCATGCACTGATTTAATTAGACTCTACATTGTTCACACCCAGGACCTCATGTAGCAAGTGCAGCACAGTTCAGGGGTGACTGTGTGCAGCTGCTAAAAGCTGCTCTGCAAGCAATAAAGTGTTGAAAAAAAAAGCCTGAGGACATATTTTATTCAGCTCAAGCATGGCTCAACAGGAGGACTAGAGCCTGGAGGCATGAAGGACTGTAAATTCCACCGAGATATTTTCAGGATTGTTTCCTGAGGATCCCATTTAAAGGAGGAAATGAGTCAGGCTGCTGGGCTACTTCCATAATTTCTCATGCCCTGGGGATAGAAGTCAATGTTTCAAGTAGTCCTGGGGGTGGTGATACAAGGCCTCTTAACATACTCTCAGATAACGGGATTACTTTGCTATAGATCCGTGTCATTTGATACGCAAGAGGAAAACTACAAATTTGAGGGATCCTGACATGTTTGCTGGGACTTGCTTGTGATAAAATAGGCATATTCATTAGAACTAGTTGTTCAAGTTTCCTGAAGGCTGAAGAATCCTAAGAGAGTGAAGTTAATCCTTCAGTGAACTCTAAAAGTGCCTCTTTTTTGCCAATGGGTCCAAAAGAAAGTTAACCAACTAGATACCATGTGTCAGGTTAAGTCAATTAAACTTGGCATCATAAATGAAACGCGATGTCTAGATTTGGATAGAGGCCCTTTGGTTGCTCTCAAGGCTAGCTCTGAGTTGGTAGTGTTAAATGTAACCATATAAAGATATTAACAAAGGGTTGTAACTTATAAGATTCAGATGCAATTTCCTGTACTGGCATAGGGTCTCTGTGCAGCTTTGAGGTAACACAGCTGCCTACACGCCGGGTATCTTGCATGGTCCCCATGTGCTACCATGGAAGGATGCAGGTCTGCAAGTCCTCAGTCATATTTTCCATCCCATGTTGAAGTCGTCCCTAAGGCATCTCCAATGACACAGGATTCCTTTACATACATAATTTAGTAGAGCCCTTAATTTTTGCATTTCCCTACTTGCAACAATAATCCTTGTCTTACACCTGTCCTACAGGTTGGTAAGGAGCAGAGTGAACATGGTGAGGGTTCGTTGCAAAGATGCTAAAGGCAGTGACTGTGAGGTACTCAGGTATGTGAGGGATTTCAAGGTGAGACCTCTTGGCTGCTTCCCTGTTCCTTCATCCAGGTATAGACCATGGTGACACAGGGGCAAAACGGAGTTAAGGTTCAATGGTGTTCAGAAAGCAAACTGAAGAGCTATTCCCAGATATGAGCTATGACACACTGTGATATCTCCCGTCCAGACAACCAGAGACTATCAGGACCCCAGCAAAAAGCTCCAGATGCAGTTCTGTGTATCAGATGCCAAGGAAAGCGTGGGAAGAGCAAGGAGTCAGTGACATTGCTCTGAAGCACTAGTTCCTCACCCCAGGAGGTGATAATCTGCAGCTGGCCTCCGGCTATGAACTTTGGTGGAACACCTGCAGTGACTTGGGCCTGGACTTCACCCGTATTGCCTGTAAAAGGGCAATAAAAAGCAGCAATCAAATAAAAAGCAGTATCTCTGCTGCACTGCACCAGTTTGCCTGATGAACCTGGAGCTCCAGATAACAATTCCACTTGAAATAGGTAATGATGGTTAACAAACAGCAGCCCAGTTACTCGAGACAATGCTGAGGGCGGTGCACAACTGAAGAAAACAGCCTGATCGTGTTTCCCCTCTAACTTTTCCAGACCAGCTGCTGCCAAAGAAGAGAAAGAGAAACACCAAGAAAATTTAAAAAGGTGCAGGGAAGAAAGAAATTAAAAAGCAGGAGCTCTAAAATTGTTATACACTGGAGAATTGGAGGAAAACAATGTTTTGCATATGGACAAAGGTCTCTGCTTCTCTACCCACTGGGTCAGATCCAAGCCTTGCTGGAGTCAGTGGATAGACTCCCTTTGACTTAGTAGGCTCTGGATCAGACCCAAGGTTCCCATAATGATGGCTGAGCCTGACCTGCCTGCTGGGATGCCTTTAGGCCTAACAGAGCCAACAAAAACCTTGTCCTCTCAAGAGCATTTTTGTTTTCATGAGGTTAGGCTAAAGTTAGCTGCTGGAACTAACACAGCTTCTTCACAGCCGGACTGATGTCCTTGCAGCCACAGGCTTCTTTGCCATGTGACAACCCCATCGGAGATTATTTCTGGACACCAGAATACATACAATTATTTCAGCATTAGATGCCACGTTAACACAACTGAATGGATGCCACAGCAAGAGATGCCCAGACATCTCTGGGACAGATGCTCTCATCTAATCCTCCTTCCCCGAACCACACTAGTGGCAAAAAAAGCATTAAGAATGTAGCCAGGCACACTCCGGTGGGTTATTTCCCCAAAGCATCTCATTATCTCCAGTTGCCGCCTCAGCAGTGGCCACTATTCCCCCCGTTTTAGCTGCTGAATCAGGGGCTGCTGTGCTCCTATCTGGAGTCCTATCATGGTGTCTAGACATCTTGAAGTTCAGCCGTTTCCAAAGCACACAGTGGATCCTCAGACGACATCGTCAGGCCATCTGCTGTTGCTGCAGCTAAAAATCAGGAGGCAGAAACACAGACCTAAGCCCTTATATCACTTCTTGACTAAATTGCCATAGAAGATGCTCTCGGCAATCAGCTCCTGCGGAGACATTTACATTGCAAAGATTTGAATTAATTCCACCCACCCTGTCAGATGTGGCAGTGGCTGCACCAGTCTGGCTTTGCAGTGATAAGCTATGGCCAGTATCTGGGCAAACAAGCTTTCCAGATCTTCAGTGGGAAAACAGGAGCTTCCTGGTTGCTCTCAAAGTAGAACACATGTTTACAGTTCACATAAAGTAGCTCAGCCCTTGGGAAGTTTTCTCTCCTTTTCCTTCACCACTGCTTACCAAGGCATTCTTCCCCACCTCCCAGCAATCATCTATCAGCCTGACTAGATGGCCAAGTCTACTATTCATCTGGTCAAAGCTGGAAATTTGTCTGGTTATATTATATTCATTAAAATACCTGACAGAGAGGACAGCAAATGAGATTTTTCAACCTGTGCAGGGTAGCATTACTGCACTGAAATGGGGAGGGTCAGATTCCTGTCTAATGTAAATAAGCTTCACTGCAGTGAAATCACTTATTCTGTAACAACCAAGGATTTGACCCAAAAGGGACCCAGAGCCCATTGAGATCAATCAAGGATTCTCTATTTGGCCACAGACTTAGGATCAGGCCTTTACTTGTGTTAGAAAAAGTAGCTGTAAGTGGAAGAGTCACTGTTTTGGAATATTCATGACCATTTTATTCTTCTTTTTATACAAATAAACATCTCCCAATGTGTTTTTAGCCATGAGATGCCTCCTAGGAACTGTTTTGAACATCCTACCAGGACTTAAGCCTTCAGGCCTTGAAATTTCACTTTCACATGAATTTAAAAGGAGGCTGTTACAGAGCCACGTCGCTCAGCTGAGAAATGTGACAATTGCAAGAATAATTGTGAAGAAAAACTTCAGTGCAATTCTTTAGTGTTTTTAAGACTGACATTTTGATGGCAGTCATGAGCTTTCAGAAGAAAGTCAATTTTAAGACTACTTTAACTCTGGAAGATGCAGCCAAGTGCATGAGATAGGACTGATTAGCAAGGGATCAAGTGCAATTGGTTCTTGGCAGTTTTGTTCAGCTCAAGAAGAAAGCTCTCAAACTGTCTCCCTCTCCTCCTCAGCATTCCCAGAGTGACTTTTTTAACCAGTCCACTGATGGTCCCCGTTCATAGTGGAAGCTGGTGGTCCCAGACCCCAAGTTTATGAGCACTTTGTCATCTCTAAAGCCCTGGTTCTGCCAGAGGTTACAACAAGTCACTGCAACAATGGGAGCGTTTGGTAGATTGAAAACAAAATGGGATATTACCCACAGCAAGTTAGAGTTCAGCTCACAGGATCCACTTATGCAGCGTTTTCATGTCGAACAAAGGAGCACAACCCTTGGTGACATTGTTAGAGCTGCACAAAGCAAGTGACTGGAATATGTTCCTCTCGACGTTCAAAGCCTCTCTCGACAGGGTCTTCATTTCAGCTGTTATTTCTTGGTGCTAATGTAACTAGTAATAATGTAAAACTGCATTCCGAGCTTTGGCTTGAGTTTGGAAAACAAAAGGCAAACCCGAAGCAAAACACCATCTGCCAATTTTGTGTGCTGGTGCTTGTGGTTTGGGGAGGAAGGGGAGGGAAAGGGAGTATTATTGCTATATCATTTTTTCTGAAGCAAGAATATCTAGCTAAGATCATCCAGGAAATGAAAATGAATGAAAACAATTGAAATGGCTGTAGAAGCCATTGCCGTCAATTTGGGGGGGGGGAAAAAGAAGACAAACCAAAAATGCTCACTTGGCATACATGTGCGGTTTGAGGGCATTCTTTCTTGGCTGGTCCTAGCAAGAACATTTAGCTGAGTCAAATGTCTGAAGGAAGTAACCAGCCTTAGCCAGCCGGGCTACCATGGCTAAGGCACACGGAACTGCAGTGCCAGCAGCACGCACGGCAAGGTCGTGGCTGGCGTCTGAGCCGGCCACCTCCGATGCCTCGTCACGAGTGACTACCTGTCACCGAGCCTGCTGCAGAGAAGAGCAACCACGACCTTCAGCACAATTCCTGAGCCAAGCTGGAAGCTTTCAGATGAACAATTGCTTTTCCTACCACCCTTTTTTTTGTTTACCTGCAATCTTACCCTGTTTTCTGCGGGACAATAGCAAGCTGGGGTGTTGACAGACTTGCTGCATTTGTGTGCAGCAGATGTTCTGAAACATCTGCTTCCCAACACAGAAAGAACTTCTAAAGCTCCCAAGAATGCTAGCAGCTTGTCAGAAATATCTTTTTTTATACAAATTTTATTCTACCCAATCCTTTCAGTGGTAGCTTCCTGGCATTAGGATTTATTCTCATTCAATGAGCACAATGCTAAAAAAAAAATTTAAAAAAGAAAAAAAGAAAAAAAAGTCAGGGACAAATGTTGTAATGAAAAGGGCAAGTGCACAAAGGTGTGAAAGCTCCTGAAGGAGCCAAGGTGTTACTGGGCCACAGCAGCTCAGTGAAGCCAAACTGAAAACTAGTACACAGACTTGACGTCATCCGTTGACACTTGGTATTTCAGAGGGACACGATGAGCTAAAGAAATTAGTCCCAGTTATTTCCCAGCCTGTAATTTATTAGGCTGCATCATAATCACTCTGTACAGAGCTCCTCCTTTCAGAAAGAAAGCTGGAAAGTTAGTGTCTCACTGGATGCTTAGAATTGGAGTAGGGAATTAATACTACAGCTGAGCAACATTTCACTCCAAAAAATGTTTTCTGGGGGAAGCGGAAGGCTAGGAAGGCAGAATATGCATCCTGAAGATTGCACATTGGCATTTCCCAAACTAATGATCACTCAGTTAATTGTTTCCTGGGAGTAGGAAGGGCTCTCTGAGCAAAAATTCTGGAAAATAAAAAGTATTTCTATTTTTTGGTGTGTTGTTTTTTTGGGTTTTGTTTGGTTGGTTGGTTTTTTTAAATTACAAATGACATGGTACTTAATGTTTTTTAATGAAAGAACCAAGTTCAAAAGACTTCACAGGTAATCCACAATGCTTTGTTTTGTCAAAGGCTATCTTCCCCGTCCTCCTAGCTTCACAAATTCGTTTGCAAACTGTCAAAGAGTAGGGGAAAAAAAAAAAAAAAAAGACATTTCCAAGAACTGCTCTGACCTTTGTTCTCCAGATTCCTGGTATAAACCTGTCTGAATCCTCCAGATCAAAGCAGACTCCATCCCCCGGTGATGCTTACGTTAACATAGGGTGGAGTTCTGGCCAAAATCCTCAGCTATTTTGCTGTGGTCCCAGGGAAATCAATTCAATTCACATCCTGGATGAGTGCTGAAGGCCAGCCTAACTCCTCCTAAATGGCCTGCTCGTAAGTGGGTTGTGTAGGCTGGAATGTCAAGGGTAAGCAGATGGTCTATCCACATACACAGATCATATTTACCTGGCGGTACATCAGCAGTAACCCATGGGAAGTCATCACTCTAATTCTGATTTGGCTCGCACCTAGGTGATACAGACTTAATTGCAAAAGCTCTTTTGGAGTCAGTTGTGGCTTAGCTCAGCAGAGTCTGTGCCGAAACCTGCTTCTGCAGAGGACTCTCACGTTTCAATCCTGGATAGCTAACCTTAAATCAAAACAAATAATTCACTTCCATTAAATCTCATTCTTTGTGATGGTTTACTATATTTGATCTTTCCCTAACTCTGTCCAGAATTTTGTGATAGAATATAACAGATTTTACACAATTCCTTAATAGCTCTTTATGTTTCCATATCAGTTCTAGTTCTTGGATTAATCTTTTTAATTAACTATTTTATATAAAGTGAATGAGAGCCTAGAAATCCATATTTCAGATGTTTGGTTGACCTGGATTGCCCTACCTGCAGTGAGATCATCAAAAGCATGAAGAATATAGTTTACTGTAGAATTAAATAATCTATATTGGGTTCCATTTGTTTCCAGTGATCTAATAAGGTGAGGAGTGTTTTTTGTGGTTTTGGTTTTTTTGTTGTGATGAAACTGAAGGAGTCAGAAAGCAAGGCTAAGACTCTCATCGCCTGATAGTAACTTGACAAAAGATGCATCTAGAGGTGTCTGAGATGCCCTAGTGCAGCTGAGGCATCTATAACACCCACTGAAAATATCTTCCAAATTGTTTTTAATTCTCTCTCCTGTAGCCAGTGAGTTCACTATGGAGGTAGATTGATCCTGGTTTTACACAGTTCACATTTTATAGATTTGCCAGCTTTATATCTCCCATAACCAAATCAGTTTTCCTTGAAATTTGGAGAATAACCTTGGAATCCATCAGAAAATTTGGGTAGGTTGAAAAATCACATTTGTTTTCTGCTGCACCCATTTCGTTTCGTTGTAGTGGAAATCACTTCTTCCCTATACTGAAAGGCCCAGGAGCAATCTTTCAGACTGGTGCACACAAATGCATGCAGATAGGACCATGTTTCCTCTGCACGTGCTCTGAATTATCTGCTTATACATCACGTACAGATACCTTGGAGACTTGCACAGCATTATTTTCTCTGTAGCTGAGTAGCTAAACCCTGACAGCCACTGGGGTATAGGGCCTCCTCTTTAAGATGCTCTGTCTTTGAAACTGAGAATAAACTGTGAGTGGTTAAATACTTAGACCTGATGTAACCTCATGCTGCTGTGCTAACATTACTGGTGCAATGCTGATGCGCACTGACTGACGATCTAACCCTAGATCTAGCACATGAATGACTATATAGAGAGTCTTATATGAAAAGGATCTCTCCAGCATCTCTCTTGCAGTAATTCAGGGCAAAGTGTTAAAACATGACATCCAGCATGCTCCCAAACAAGTTTCTGCAGAACACTTCCAGGGTACCAAGACAGTTCAGGAGGGCCACCCTTGGGAAACAGCTTCATGTACACAAAGTGAGTAGTTTAAAAGAGATTTATTTAAATTGTGGTGTTTTTTTTTTTTCTTTTAAATCTTAAAACTGCAGTTTGGCACATACTAATTTACACCTGACAAACCGGAGATTGAAGACTGAAGAAAATGAAAGATGCAAATCTTGAATTTAAAGATCACTTGTGGATGGAATTTGTCTACATGTTGGAGTCTTCATTCCAGAAATGGCCTCTGCATTGCCCATGGGAATCTCCTCTTTGACAGGAATTCAGTCTAAGAAAAAATCTAACTTATTAAGGGTTATCCTTCATTACCTTACAATAAAATATAATTATTTTAATCTCCAAAGGGTTTACAGAGACATTATTTTTTTCAGTCACAGCTATCCTTGCTAGCAGATGGAAAGTATCTTACTCCATTTTCACACCTGACATTTCTCACCCACACTGCTTTTCCTCTTATTCTCTTTCTTATTAATAGAACTACCTAGCTGTAAATGTCAGCGTGCTGAAAGCAAGGTGAGCAGACGCTCAGGTTATATAAGCAGCAGAGAGAAAAATTAGCATACTTTGTTTCTTCTCCAATCTCCCCACCACTTCGCCCTTTACAAGACCCTGTGGTTATTCCTACCAGCCCACCCCATCCATTGTCATTGTGCACCTTGAGATGTTACTACATAAAATGGAGGGGGTCCACTGGACCCGTCTTGGGGGCCTCCTTGCCCTGTCACTGGCTTTTTATGTTTCTCCATTTGGCAGGAGGGGTGCGCACATGCACGCGAATATGTATGTGTGCTTAGCTCTTCTGTCATTCTCCATGGTGACACCAAGTTGTCTAATTCTGCCCTGACAAAAGTCAAAAGTTTTGATCTTAACCCCACTTGGGCCAACTCATGAGACTCCATGGCTATTCTAGTAAATAATATCCGTCAGAGCCCGTTCTTGGACACCAACTTATACAAATAAATTTTCTCTCTCCCCCACACCCTAAAATAAGCAGCTACAGGCAATCTTCCCATTGGGAATGAAGCATTTGTGCTATCCCCCAGCTGTGCTCAAGCATTGTCTGAGCATTTGCTCTTGGACACAGGTCAAAGCTATGCCAGGGGCTATGCTAACAATGTAGTGGTGTGGGCAGCTGTGGGACACTGCCCAGATCCATGACTTGGCTCTGTTTAATTCACTGGTATAGACATACTGACTTCAGCAAAAATAAAATCTAGCTCCACAAGAATAATCTAGCTTAGTTAACAAGCTACAGTACAACTACCAGCCAAGTAGGAGTCCTGCAGAACACTTCTTTTTTCCTGATTCCATCAGGCTGTTTTTCATAGATAGAAGTCTTTACACAATTTTTGTAAAGGACTTGAGTGAAAAACAGCTTGTAGAACTCAGGTTTTCTGCATGCCTTTTGTGCTGTCTGATCAGTAATGGTCTTAAATCTTCAGTCACACTACTGATGTATTTAAAGGATTTATTCCTTCAGGAGTTTCTGGTGCATCTGAAAACATTTTAAAAGCTTTGGTATTGTAAGCTGTGATTCCTATTACAGTTGGTATAATACGGTGATTTGTTGCCATTCCGTAACTGCCACTTCAGCTCCCAGCATCGCATTGCATATTGCAAGGTCTCAACCCGCAGAGCACTTGAGCACTTGCTCAGGTTTAAGCAGAGATTATCCTGTTGGTTTTAATGAGTTTTGGCTGAATCTGGGGCACAGCCACACTATTACTTCGATAGAGAAAGATCTACAAAGGAGGCACGAGGGCCCAAATCTCACATAGCAAGAACAGACTGAATTCCCTCTTGGTCTAATGATGCAAAAACCTCTGAAGTTTAGTGAGCCTGTATATGTCATTGGGCCTGAACCTCAGGTTTTTCTTACAGGGAGAGTAAAGTGCTCCAAAAGAGGACGAGTGGTGCTGGCCCGCTGAGCTTCCAGCTAAGGTAGATCATCAGAAACATTGAGGGCCAGTGCTGATTTGAGTCCTCAAAAGGGTTGAAAAAACACATTTTACTCTGGTGGAAAAAGTCTCCTTCTGTATCAGATTTACATCTAGAAACCATCACCTCAATTTTGGTACCTAATCCAATCCAACTGCATTCAGATAAAAAACAGACTGGGTCCCAGGACATGCTGCACTTAGACTTTTTGCTGAGAGCAATGAATAAAAAGGTACGGATTGTTCTCAGCCTGAAGAAAATAATTTTCAATAACTTGCATTTGCTGCTAAATATATTTCAAAAAGCAAGAGACAGTGTTAATCATCATTATTCAACAATTAACACTGAAAACTTTCAGCTGCTTTCTCAAGGTTCTTTTTATAGTATATGGAGAGAAATGGGAAGTTCAGAGAATAAGCCATCTCATTTGAGAGAGGCAGCTAAGTCACGCTCTGGAGAGGGATGCTTTAGTCCATCAGCTGCGAGGGGTCTCTAGAAGATAAGCTTGGAGTTAAATGTCTCGCTTTTAGGCTATACCTATACTGTAAACAGTGTCTTGAAAGAAATGAAATCTTGAAAGAAATGGTCAACTTTAATACAACAAATTCACCATCAACCGTCTATTGGTGGTGTATTCAGATTAATCGTAGGTCTTCCCAGAAGTCATTC
The DNA here is from genome assembly GCA_025311575.1 of Elanoides forficatus. Classification (NCBI taxonomy): domain Eukaryota; kingdom Metazoa; phylum Chordata; class Aves; order Accipitriformes; family Accipitridae; genus Elanoides; species Elanoides forficatus. Next base: position 43,955,606 of record JAOBAS010000071.1, read on the forward strand.
TCAGCTTTAAAGAAACCTATAGTTTGGTATAAGAACTGTTGGATGATGGTCTCTAAGGCTTTTCTTTTTGTTGGCGGTGGGTGTTTGGTTTTGGTTTGTGGGTTTGGGTTATTATTAAAATCAAAGTTCAATATTCCTTATCTCAGGCTTTTAAAAGTAGAATGGGTCCATATTTCTTTTTCCTACAGAAGTGTACTATCTGGATGTGCATAAAAGATGTATCTAGCTTTTTCTTAAATACTTCCAAAGGTGGAGGCTCCATTTCATTCCCCAAGCAATCACTTTTAGTAATTCATTATCCTCCCTATTTATCCTGATATCCTACCTAAATCTCCCTGGCTGCAATTTCAGTCCAGGACCTTTTGTTCTGGCTGTGGTGGACATGGAAAATAGCTTAATCCCTGGCAAAATGAACTGACCACAGCATAAAATAGAATCAGTTCAACCTGTTGGCAAAAGCTCTGAAGCGAAACACTGAAATTGTTTTACCATATAAGTGTCATTAAGTCCAAGTTATGAGACAGAGAGCTACAATCATTGGGAAAAAGTTTAAGAAGGGTAAAAAAAAGCACAGGTTGATGAAGTCAGATTGTTTCTATCTGGTGACTACTGTAAAACAAACAAGTAATTAAACCAGAAGCAGAGGGAGAAGACACACACCCCTAGTAATACATGCTGTTTGACTCTGCGGTAAGGAAAAACTGTCTTTTAGTGTGGAAAATGGCAAAAGGCTTTTTGTCCCCAACAGAACTGTAATGATTTATGTCCACTACCAACCTGCTGTGAGAAGCAAAATCCTCATTGCCTTTGTTAATCAAAATCAGTAGGGATGCTGACAGAGCAGCGTGGCACAGTAAGGAGCATGGTGGGTCACAGTGCCCAGATCCATGACAGATGTGGGAAGTGCTCAGTACCAAATAAGTCAAGACTTCTCAGCTAATAGGTTGTGTCTCCTGAGAAGATATACGGTGTCATATTAATAATTCATCTCACAGAATAACCAAAACTCACCGTACAGTAACATCCCACCCTTCTACTTTCTACGGGTTTTAAAGAGGGAAAAATAACCACAAAATATCTAGGTTCATCATATCAAAGAACTTGATTATTTGGGTGGTTGAGAACAGAAGGGAATAGGAGCTTGTTTTTAATTGGCACAGAAATGTGAGAATTGGCATCTGGGAGATGGGAATCACCAGTAACGGTGCAGAAAGGCAGAAGGACAGTGTGCCAGGCAGGGAAAGAACTGTCTGGGCAAGGGCAGAGTAGGAGAGGGAAAAGGTTTTCTGAGCTAAACCAAGAAAGTCCCAGGGTTTACAGTGAACACTGCTGCAAACTCTTTCTTTGTGCTTTTAGGACAGTCATCATAGTGACTTACACAATAAAAGTTGAATTAGAGAAAGAGAGATTTCAGAGCATAAATGGTTATAGCTGAAACTATGGCTTCTTCCTTGAGATTATAATCAAATCAGGTTAAAGAAGGACATTAGGACCTGTACCTTATACTCAACATGGATTATCCATGGGTTTCTTATGTGAAATGCATGCTCAAACTTCTACAGTGCATCTATCAAATTATTAATTGGTGTGAGGTACTTAGGCTTGGAAACATGTCCCAGGATATAGACCTCAGCCTCGACCTTTTCCAAATTGTGCGCAATTACATTGCAAACGGTGAAAAATATTCAATGCTACTTTGACATTGCACCAGTAGCATTGACTCCCAGCGAAGCACTGACAAAGGCAGTGGAAAGCTACAGATAATTTTCCAAGACGGTTTTATTTGTTTTATTGGTTGGATTTTTTGAAGGCAATGATTTTCCTAGCACCACAGTCCATCTTCTGTCTGCTAAAGGAACTTCCCAAACTTTTTATTGAAAGTCATAAAACTTCTTAATACTCTGAAATTATTATTTTATTATTTTTTTTATATAAATTATATTTCTCAGTTTGCCTTTTCCCAGCTTTTGCTGCCACTTGTTTCTTTTGCTGTCACTGGAAACATTCAGAGGATAAAAAAATGGAGAAAGGAAAAACAAATGGGAAAGAAAGACTACATTTTTGCTTGAGATAAAAAAGAAGAAATAAAGAAGGATATAAATACAGAAATGCTGAAATACTTCCTTTTGAAAGAAGAATATTTTCATTTTGTAAGTTGTTTGTAAGGAGAAAAAATATATTAACTCTGGTGACAGATAGTCATGTCCAGAACCAGTCTAAAACCAGTAGGTTAAAAACTTCAGACTCTGCTCAAGAAATCATAAATACACAGTCTCTCAATCATACATGAACAATAGCATTAGTCTTCCCTGGGACCATATGGGGTTTGCAACCTGCTCTCGTCCACCTCCTGCTTTGATGGTCTATTTTAGATCTTGACAAGCTGCCTGTCTAGTCAATTTGTTCTTGAATTTCTCCATCCAGCACCTGTTCTGCATTAAAACACGAGACTCTACAAACAAGCATTCCCGGACCAGACATGAGGAAAATTCAGAACTGAAATGAACGTTCTGCTCCATTAACTTTCATAACTGGATGATGTCCTTTGTTTTTGAACATTGCTTTTAATGGCCCCTGTTAAAGATGAAACAACTTTGAGTTTAGCTGTTACTGGATCACCCTGTAATTTGCGTCTATTAAAAAAAGAAATAAAGAGCCATGCCTTTTTTCAGCTCCCTAGTTGCAAACTCAAGGCTGTCAAGTTACACCCTTGGAAACAAGGGTGTTTTTAATTGATGTTGCTTGCTCTAAAGGCTCTTTTAGAGTTATTTTCCACTAGAAAAAAATGAAGAAGCGAAATGTGGAAAAAAAAATGCTGGTAGAGAACATAAAACTCACTCAGCTGTGAGTAGGGGCACACGGTTTGCTTCATCACATGCTTAAACACAAGTGCCGAAGCACTGTTCTGAATTTGGGTGGTGTGGTAGCTCAGGCTTTAAGTTTGCGGTAGGGGTAACCAAGCGATGCACTGAGAAAGATTCCTGAGCACATTCATATGACTGCAAGTGCTCACGTTTTTAATCAAGTTACACTTTAGCAACTTATCCTTTGTCACTGATCCATGGTAAAAGGCATGCATGCGTTTAACCTGTCCCAGCTCCAAAACAAAATGTCACTTGAGACGCTATGCTAGTGTCTATATTAGTGCCATGAAATTGCTTAAGTGAAGGCAATTTACCCAAATTCAGGGAGGTACAGGGTAAAAATGTGTCTCTTGTGGGATACTGCAGAACTTCTGAGAAATGTTAACCACATACACCAAATGATTGACTGAGTTATGCAGAAGTCAGGGCAGTTTCATCTTGCAGATTCGAACTCAAGTTTTACATGAAAATGCGCGAGTGTATGTGAAATGGTTGTATAAGATCTCATTTCAATTAATGGAAAAGTAGTCAGTGTACTCAGTGAAATTTAGAGCACAGTTCATCTGAGAAGCTAGTAGAGATGCAGTTTAGCTGCTTAAATCTAAGCAATTATTGCCATCTGAGATGCCTTTTTGTATCCAAGACATTCACGCAGGGGTGGTGAACATAGCAGAGGGCCTGGCAGACTCCCACCCAGCAGAGAGACACCAGATGGGATCCTGCCGAGCATCTCAAATGAGGCTTCTGTGTATTGATGACTGAACTGAGCTCAAGATTTCCATAGACTATGATGGGAGTTTCCACACCTAGCCCACTGATTGCTCCCTGTATGTGGGCACCTATAATTATATTTCTCAATTTTTAAGTTGAACTCCTGCCTGAAGGAGTAATTCAATTCCCTAAACATAAGGTATTTATTGCAGCTGAAAATTCCTTAGGTTGTCTTGCCTGACCTCCAGCTGCAGTTCAAGAAAGACACAGCTCTCCTGTGGATCCTGTGTCACACCTGCCAGTCCAGCTTGGATGTCTCAGAAACCCTAGAACACTCGAAATTAATTAAAAACTAGTGTTTAAGCATTGAGTTAAATCTGCAATATCCATTAAATTTGCCACCTTCCAAATTCTTTAAGATTTATCTCCCTTTCCCAGATTGTTGCCCAGTGTCACTTATGAAAGCTTTTTGAGCTGCAGTTAAAAATCTTCATAGCCAGTTATTCAAATACAGGCCATTAACCAAAAAGACTTGCGCAGATCAGCATTTGTGACAACAGAAAAATAGAGAGCTGGAGTCTTGGTGGAACAGCAATAAAATAAGCTGGGCTTTTGTATGAAAATGTCATTGGAGCATCCTTAGGGTATTCAAAGTGTAAACAACCAAAGAGGTTGCAGCAATGCAATGAAAGAACCTTATCTAATTCACTGCATTGCATTGGCTTAGGATATTCATACTTTCCCTGATATCTCCCTAAAAAGTTCTAGTAATTTAGCCAGAAGGAAATCCATAACATCTTTAAGTATTTTGCACTACTACTTACCTAAACCTCAGTATTCAATACCAAAGCTTTGTTTTACTGTAAGAAAACCAATAACTTTTTCCTTCATTCAGTGGGCTCAGACAACAGTTTCTTCCTGAAACTTTTGTAACAACCTCTTTACTGTATCTCAGAAAATCGATATATTCTTGTTCTTACTTATTTACCATTTGACCCTGTTTTTTTCCCCTAAGATAGCAGCAGATATGCTTCTTTGTGATGACTTTCTCAAGAGACTTTAAGTTCAAGATCGATTGTGTGTAGTACACATGTTTATTTAATAACAGACACCAGTGGTACAATTTGGGTACCTAAAAATCATTGTCTAGTGCCATCTGAGGCACTTTGAGATACCCAAGACATCTGCATAGGGCTGACAGATGTGACAGAAGACCAATGGGAAACCCATGACCATCTGATTTTGAAACTGGAGACCTAGTGGAATAACTTTAGTCATCTAAAATGTAATGAGATTTCTGAGACTAGATAGATGAGTCATTCCCGAGTAGATGAAGCAATTTTTGTAGCCTGTGTTTTGCAGATGGAGAGGAAAGGCCAAGGGAAATGCCATATCCAGCATCAAAAATGAATTTTCTGGTAAAGTCAGGTGTCAAATGTAGAGCACTGGAGTCTCTCAGTTGTGGTTTGGCCAAGGTTTTTAAGCTGAATTGTACAGCCCAAGCACAAAAAGTTGTACTCAGGTCATTGGCAATAGATTCTCATTCCTGGTCAGAAAAAAGTGTTGTGTTGTGTTCAATCCAGTTTTGTAAGTGTCTTACGTCTCACCATGGTTTTCCTCTGTTGTTTTTGCAGGGATCACAGTCAGGGAAGGACATCTTGATATATAACAATGAATCTCTATCCAAAATCTAAGATATTGTGACAGGTGCCTAATTTTACCTTGAGTATCATAGTGAGTGGTCTGAATAGGGTTTATTGCTCACAGCTTGACTAATATGTCCCACACAGAAGTTGATTATCTCCTTTATGGACAAGTTCATGTGGTTCTCTACAATTTGAGGGTTAGCAATTAACCTTCATCATGATATTCCCTGTAATTAGTATCAAATACAGGTTTAGCCTCAGGAATATTTGGGAAACATGTGGCAAGGGTAATTGCAAAGGCATTTGTAGAGGTTTTAATAGGCACCACTGTATAAAACTTTCCTCTGTTGCTGATTTTGGCATACTGACCCATATTTTCTCAAGTCTTTTATAAAGAAAGGTGTTCTAAATGGTTTATTTTCTGCCTTGTCTCAATTTCCTGACCTCTTTCTTATTAAAAAGCATAGCAAGGGGTTAGCTATTAAAAGCTGAATTGATTTGTCTGCCTTGATGAGACTCAAGTTTAGTAAGGTGCTTGTATTAAGGATTAGTTAAGGCATTAACTACCCAGCCAAACATTACCTACAAGCAATGAGATGCTGTTGTGACTTATTTCCTATTTAGCCTTTGTGGTTTTAATAGATGTGAGAACTGAAGAGACATGGTGCAATAGAGAAGATAACAAATTGAACCTAAAATGCACATATTCCAACTGCAGGTTGTCAGTAAATTCTCAAACTGAGCTGCCCCCCAAAGAGGTCAGTCGCCATCATATAAATGCACCATTCCTTCTCTTCTTCCATCCATCTTCAACTTGCTCTAGGACAACAGTGCTGGCTTCCAGGTACAGCACAGAACATCCTACCAGCTGCAGAGAAGGGCTTGTGCTTTGCAGTGGAATTGGATATGAGGAGAGTGCTTTCATTTTCATAAACGATGATGTCTCCTCTGCAGATTATAGTCAACAGGGACAGAGTGAGTACAACTTAAAGAAAACTGCTTTAAAAAAATGAGATGAATTCCTGGGTTTCTTGCTAGAAGCCCTATCTGGTTTTATGACACTCAGACCTATTACTGTGGGAATAAGTCTGAGATAATGTAAAACTGCAGTGTTTTGGGATGCAGACTAGCATCTCCTCACAGCTCTGCACTGTACCAAGGTTCTAGTATGAGGGTCACCTCAGGAACTCCTTATGCTAATGAGTGATAACCCACCAGCGTTCAGTGAAACCATCAAGGAGGCTCAGGATCACGCTGCTCTATTGTCTTCCCAGGTAAATCATGGCTTGGATCACCAGCAGACATGCAAACAAATTCTCTTCCTTCTCACTCTTAGGGCAACAGATGCTATTCTGGGGGGACATTGGGACCTTGACAGGTCCAGGGGCAGGAGGGTGGTATTGGCACTACCTAACCCAAGAGGTGGCATTCACGTTGCAGACTCAGACATCTGAACTGAAGTATCTATATGCAATATGTTCATACAAATGGGGTATCTTAGTTATTGTTACAGTTTATGTAGATCTGGGGCTAATAGAATTTGCCAAAACATAGACTCCTAGTGCTATTTCAGGGATCCCAAGTTACCTGAAATTTTCCCTTGGCCCTCGTCATTGGTCCTGTGGGAGGCAGGATATTTTGCCTAGGGGATCTCAAATAGCACCACATACCTATGTTGAGGAGGTCAAACTGAGTCTTGGCTCTCTCTTGACTGTGATGGGAGGTAGGACACCCAGTGCACAGCCATTCACAGGTAGACACCTAAATGAGGGTGTCTAGATGTGGATCTGGCTCTAAGACAAGTACCTATGTTAGGGAGCTAATCTTTCTGAGTCCCCTCTGTAATTAATAGAGAAAGATTCCCTTGAGAGGGCAATTCTGAGCAATGAATTGGATCCTTCCTCTAAATCGCTCTTTGAAAGAACCTGTCTCTCTCTCTCCATTGACTACAGGGTAACACTGGTGTATCTAGACTCTTACTGCTGGCCCTAATTTAGATATTTGACTTTTATGGGATCACTGCTACGGCAGTATATATCCCAAGTGATGCAAACGTGCTTAGGAAAATCTCTACCAGCTTCCTTCCCTGGGGAATGGAAAGTTCTGTTGCTATTTTAGTTTCATTCCCACCCGCTGCAAGGATGGGGTATAAAACTAAGTACATGTTTGGCTGTAAACCTTTGTGCTGTCCAAGATTGATCCAAACCTCATCAATCTCTAAGGTAGATTTGCCCTGACTGTGGTGGCCCTTGAATCAGGCCTACAAGATCAAAGATCAAAGGGAAGAGAGCCAAGACAGATTTAGAAATATAATCAGCTAGCCATAGCTACATTCTTAATTAAATAGCTACAGGCCAACAGCTGCTCTTTAGGGAGTCTCTAAACTCTAACACATGCCCCTGTATTACAGTAGTAAAACCAAGGAATAATTTTGCTCGACAATAGCTTTCCTGTGTGCATTGAAATAGCCTAATATACTTTCGTGCCTGAATTTAGTGGTTTGAGGGTAAATACATAACTGTGAGGTTTTCTTTTTTTTTTTCCTTTTTTTTTCCTGGTCCTCCAACCATGATGTCAAAGTAAGGGAAAATATTTTGTAAAAAACCAAATTAACAAACCACAAGAAATCCATATGGCATTTCCCTTCATCCTCCCCACCATCTAATTCGTGCAGCTGTGAAATCCAAAGTATACCTTTTCTCCACAAGTACACCCCTCTGCCGACATCAGTACCACAGGCCTTAAACCAAAGCTGATGGCAGAAGCAGAAAAGGCAGCAATGACCTCTTTTAGAAGGAGCTACCTATAAAGAGGCTTGAGTGTCCCATCTATTCAAAGGGTAAGGGACTACAGCAAGGGGATATCGAGTGAGGGACGGCAAAGGGAAGGGGTTCAGCATAACCCAGAAGGTATCATTCAAGCCTTCTGAAGTGAGGCCCTGCTTCCCAGAAAGTAGCTGGACATTGCCTGCTGATGGGAAGCAATGAATAAATATTTTTGTTTTCCTTTGCTTCTGCAGAGGGCCTTTGCTCTTCTTTGTTAAATTGCCTTTATCTTAACCTGTGAGTTTTCCGTCATATTTTCTCCTCCTGTGTGAGTGTTAGAACGGCTTGGTGGGCACCTGGTGGCTAGCCATGGCCAATCCACCACAACTCTGTAAAGCCTGACTCTGTCTTCTCAACGAGCTGCTCACAGGTAGCAGCAGGCTGTTGTCTGGTCCCACAAATCCCTGTCTCCTCCAGGCTGCACAAACCCAGTTCCTTCAACCTCTCTTCACAGGACAAGTGCTCCAGCTCCCAGCCATCTCGGTTGCCCTCCACTGAACTTGCTCCAGTTTGTCAACATTTTTGCTGTAACTGGGGCCCAAAACTGGGTGCAGTATTCCAGATGCGGTCTAAATTTTGATGCAAAACAACAGCCAGTCATCACTCCTTCTTTCACTTGATAGATACATGTCCCATGCACTACATTTTTTTCCAGAAAAGATTTATTAGACCTGACTTTAGATGCCTGAGATATAGATGTCTAGTTAAAAAGCCTTCCTTCACTTACTTTTCTGTGCTACAGGTCTCTACCCTCCAGCTTCCTGGCTTGTATCTGGATAACTCTTAGGATAAGACGAATCAGGTCAATTTTAGCTGTCTGAAGTTACGAATTACAAACCCCACTCATAGTATCCCAACCATCTATAAATACTTGGAAACAAGTATTTGAGTGCATTGCTGCTATGAATCTCCTAGCCTCCTTTAGAAGTTATGAATATATCTACAGATAACGCCATCCGACAATCCCACGGAAAATGGAAAAGTCTGGGAATTTGCAGATAAAGACACTCATAAGCCAATCGCATGCCAATTTTAAATGGGCTCTCAAATAAGCACTCAAAGCATGCCTGTCAACCTTCTTCCCTTACGTGCTTTCCCACTCAACACCTTCTGTTAAAAGCAGAAAAGCTCAATGGAGAAAGGAGTTGAACTCCACCAAAAGCAGCACACAGTGCATTTGAATTCTCCTTTATGAAACAGCTGGTTATTGCATTTAGAGTCAAATAATGGAGGATTTGTTCATCTCCCAGTCTCTCGCATCTCTGAATGACTTTCTTCTTATCGACAAATTTGCCTTTTTGCAGAGCGTACTGAAAATATATATTAGTGTGATGTATATATGTGTGCGTGTAAAATAATTTTAGGCTACAGTTAGTGTTTAAAAAAAGCAGAGTAAAATAGGAGAGTTATTTCTGGAGAGAAGCCAAAAGAGACTGAGAAAGAACTGGCATGCTCAGAGACAGAGGTTTTCCAGAGGTCAAGTAGGTGAGCGCTGGGTGGCCAAGGACTGTGGAAAGGTCTCAGCAGCTAGGAGAGGTTCAGCAAACCAGTTCAGTGGCCAGTTTAGCCATGTTGCTCTGCCTAGCTCACGGGGTCACAGAGCCAAGAGAAGCAGTGACAATGTGGTGCAGTGGCAGCAGGACAGGGTCCCGTTACCCCTGCTGCCCCCACCATCTCCCCACCAAAAATGCTGGGGAAAGCCATCTGAGAGGTTACCATGACCTCGTTGTAAGTGACGACTTCTGGCTGCTGCCTGTGGCTTTCTGCAAGAGACCTACACCAGCTGCCAAACCCACCTGGCTTTTTGGGGAAAAAAGTGCCCACATTAAGCTCTTAGATGGCCACAGATGGTGAATGGAGCCCTAGTGTCTGTGATGTCAACACATCCAACTGAGCTAGTCTCCCTTCTCCCTCCTTACAGTCAGGAGAGGGGAATGGGGATTTGGGGGAATAATTCTTCTGAGTTACCTTCAACACAAACTTTAGGACAAGAAGAACACACTCCACTTTATTAAATGTATTGAACATACCTCTGATGATAATAAAAAGAATTCAGAGTATCTAGCAGGGGTGGAAATGTTGACTCTTAGTCACGTAAATCTCATAGCAAATGCTTCATGGCAGCTATTACATACTGCTGTCCTACAGGAGTCTGTCCAAGGACATTTATTCTGTACTTTGCCATCTTCTAGCAGATGTGAGAAATGAAATCTGCAGAGCATTAAAGGATATTATTCTCAGAAATTGCCACTTTTGTGTGAGGGGAGATTCATTCCTGTGTATGTGGCAGGCAGAGCAGTACCTTAGCGAGTCCTCGTTACCTCCTTATGGTTCAGCCAATTGTTTGCAAGGTGCTGATTACAATCACTGTCCCCGTCTTTCATTGCATAGAGGAAGATAATCAGGAAAATCATAGAAAAGATAATCACAGAAAAATGATCTAGCCCCCTAAATCAACCCACACCCTACAGAAACTCAGAGATGAGCACATCTGAAAAGAACATGGCAAGGGAGGACAGGAATACAAACTGGCTTTCAGCAACACACAGTTGTGCCAGTTTCCCTCAGACTTTCGTCAATATACGCCCTTCAGGAAAGTCAGTAAGAAATCATCAGTTTCAATAGTACCAATTTACACTCACAGCTAAGTCAATAATTGTGTATATTTGGATTTTTATTTATATCAGTGAGATGAAACCTTCAGAAGGCTTCATAGATAGGAAGGGTCTCTTACGGCAACTGATTCCTGACCCCACTCCAGATAACTACTCAATTCATGTTTAATTCAAACAAGTCTGTAATACAAATACTCCCTCTGTCCACATGCAGAAGTCAAAAAATATCCCCCTTGACCGAATTCCTCTGTCAAATTCAGGATCCCTACCACCTCAAATCGAGAGCCTTAAAAAGGAAATGTACCATGAGAAGGAAATAGGAGGAAGCCTGGATATTGGCAATGTCAGAAGTCCCTGTAGGGATAAAAAAATAAGAGAAAGAAAATATAACAGCGGAAAATTTTCTCCTGAGTTGAACCACTGTCAGTTCAGTAGCAGGAATTTCCACTTTTGTTCCTGTATTTGGATCAGACTTAAGCACAAGAATTAGCCTTGCCTAAGACTTCCTTTCATTTCATTGAGGTAAAAACTCCTACTTTCCATCCTTCAGTGACAAACTACGGCCCAGGCAGACTCAGCGTCATGCCCAAGGCGAGGTGCTCTCTGTGCTCCCCAGACCCCTCAGGTACCTTCTCCCTTGATGCATGAGACAGCCCGGAGGAAAGGATGCTCTGGTGGCAAGTCCCATACTGGAGCTCAGCCTGCAAGAAGGGCTCTGTGGAGACGGTGCCCGCCAGCACATAGGTGGCTTCTTTGAAGCCCTTGAGCTCCCTCAGCCCAGCCAGCTGCACCTACTGCTTGGAAATGATGGGGACGGAGAGAGGGACACAAGGGTGTAAATGTCTGGTTGTGGGAAAGGTGAGAGATGAGCTTGCCATGTGTCCTTCGGGTACCGTGGACGTGACTGGCAAGCCTGTACCGTTATTTGGCAAGGCAGGAGTAAAGTTTTGTCTGTAGGAGCTAAAATATAAATTTGTGTGGGTGCGTTTATGCCACTGGAGTCCTGAGCAGTGGGGGCTTTCAGAGGGTTTTGCAGCTGGGGAGTATTTCCTGGGTAAAAAGAAGACCAGAGGTAAGACTGGGATTGCAAGAAGTCCTTCCGAGTCTGAAATATTTGCCCATCCTTGGGGAAACTTTGTGCTTGTCTGCCTGATCATATCCCCAGATCCTTTTCTTTTCTTTATTAGTTTTTCTCTTTTCTGTTTGTTTGTTTCTTTTTCTCCTGGAGGGGTTTGTGAGAGAGGTCACCCCCTGGGGAGGGGAGGCAGGGAGGGAGGGAGAAGAAGGGTCTGTCTTTTGTTTATGCAATGTCCAGGGAGGCTGGGGACAGGCTCAGCATCTTGCCCTCTTGCAAAAAAACCCAGCCAAAATGGAGCCAACTGATCTTCAATGGTGGCACTGGGGAGGGAGTGGTGGAGCATTTCTGGGTGTCTTCAGGAGCTATTGACTTTGGCTGTGCTGCCCTGTCTCTAGCCGCTTCCTGTCTTTCTGAGGTTTTGTTAGTTTATAGAGTATCTATGTCAGGCTTGAGGTTCACCCGGGAAATTGGTTCTTGCTGTAGTCAGCAAAAGTGAGGAGAATGGTGAAAAGACAGTCTTGGGCTCCCTGCCCAACAACCCACCTCCTCGTGAAGCCTCCCGAGCACTGTTTCCCCAGAGCAGTTTCTGGAACAGATGTGCTCTTATGGATTACAGGCGAGTTATTTCTACCACTTCGTTTTAAAGAGCTTTCCAACCCTAAGCATGCAGACATCCCAGAGACCCGGCTCCCCTCTTTCCACCACACACCTCCTCTTTGGCAAAAGGGAAGCCTGAAATTTCCTTTTTACATTGCAGGCAGCATTTCATCCTTCATTATAGCTCAGCCAGCGCACGACCAGACCAAGTGTCTGTGAAATGGGAAAGGAGATCTGAGATGGGGGTCATGTTTTGCTAAACACCGTGGCTGGGCTGAATGTTTCCTATAACCTGGTCTGCCACGCTGTATTTCAGACATCACATCTTTCTCAGGATGTATCTGGGGCATCATATACCTGTGCTGGCACTACTGTCTCTCACCAACCTTACCCTCTAAGCAAGACTATGCCACACATTATCTGGCTGTAACTCCCGCCTGTGTAAACACAAAGGGAGACACAGACCACTATCCTATGACTATCCAAACTCAGGTACCTACATAGAAACACACATAGACAGACATACCTGTCAAATCCCCTCCCTTCCCAAATAAATTTTCACCCATGGATAGGAACCAGACACAGATACAGGCACACTTTGACAGAGACACCTGCAAAATTGGTTGCAAAGCCGTATGTAGTCATAGACATGTGAGCATCTAACTCAGATAAATACAAGATGTGTGGGTATTGGTATCCATAACAGATATTTTTACATAATCTCATCTTATTGATAATGACTAAAAAGGGGCTCTCTAGAAAAACAAAGGATATGTTCCTTGAAGAGAAATGTTTGATGCTAATGTCTGAGCTGTGATAAGAAACTGATCCCCCAAAACTGCGCATCAAGGAATCCCATTTCCTTTTTGGCTGTCACAGGATGGCAGGCAGTAAATGCAGCCCCCTTGTGAAGTTCTCAATAAACCAATGTGGGAAATGTCTGCCACGGGGTGACAAGTACCTACATGGTACAATCCCTCCCTCCCCACAGGGGAAAGGCAGCAATATCATCTCCATTTCCTTGTGACATTATTCCTGTGACCGAAGCATCCTCTGATTTTGATTCCGTTCTTTATCCTGCACCTTTTCCCTGTGGGTTTTATGAGCAGGAGCAGCTCATTAGATCTCTGAGGTGATCTTAGTCGAAGCTGCTCTACACAAAACCATGTGGCTCAAATTATTCTGGTGTGTTCCCATGAATTATGGCTGTATTTTCATCCTGAGAGAACTTTATTTAGCTTTCTAGATGGTTGCTTTATTTTAAGCTCTGTCCGGGAGCAGCATGAAATTGCCAACACAGCCTAGAGCACACACTTTGCCACCCACAAATCTGTATGCCATGAACCGAGTCTAACCTTGAAACTTCTTAAAACGGTATTTTTGACTTCTGCTAGAAATATAAACCAGTCCCCTGTGGCACATATTTTCAGTTGTCTTTTGGGGTTTTACATTTCAAATCTTTGCTTTTATGGCAAACTGGGCATTGGACCAGAATTTGCCATCTTGATGTTATTTCTGTATTATTTATTAATGTTTATCTGATTGCAATTTTTGCTGTGCTTGTGTACATAAAAACAGGCTCTGAACAGTAGTCAGTATTTCTTAAGTATTTACCCTGGCTCTGAAACAGACTCCAACTTTGACCTTGGAAAGAATCACTTTAATCCATCACCCCTGTTCTAAATAGCAGCAATAGGAAATTGGCTCCAATGTGTATGTGTCAGTGCCCTATAGCAGATGCTCCTAGGCTCCCAAACCCATTTATCATAAGCACTATATTGTCAGCTATGGATGAAGAGTCTCTTTTAACAGAAACAGCCTGTTTCTTTAGGATAAGGAGAACTTCAATGTGGTCCCAGGTGTCCTATGATTCCCTGAGCAGCCACAGCATTCTTCTAAATCCTGCAGCTGTGAGTCCAGTTATTCTCCTCCCAGGAAAAGTCTCCTCAGCTGATGAAACAGGGCCAGGCTATGAGTTCATAACATGGGTGTCACACTCGTATCAGTATTTATTAATACTGGTCCTATCTCATATTACATGCACTTAAAGACTGCAGTGCTGCAGAGGTATCATTACATACACATCGCTGCTTTACCTGTGCGCTCACTGCCGTCTTCATTAACACTGCTGTGAATAAAGTCCTGTTATTTGCATTTGTAAAGGGAGCTAAAAGCATCTAGACACGACGCCAGATGCATCATCCCCTCTGTGCACATGGCCAAAGACCTTGCTATTTCCTAAATTCAGTAGTTTGATACTTAATCTAGATTTCATTCATGTCTGAAAGGCTGCATCTCTCAGTTAAACCAGGCTTATAGCAGGGGAGCTTTGATACGGCAGTTTCACCACTGTGCACAGACTATATAAAAAAAAAAATAAGCAGTCTTGTCTGTGTAATTGTCCTCACAGCTTCTGCTGGCAGAGCTGCACCAGACAACACTCACACCTTTTCATGCGACCAAACAACAGGCAGAGAGGGAGAAACAAGCATACACACAATTCACTGCATCAGCTCATGGTTTGAATCGGTTCCCTTTAGCCCAGTGGTCATGCTCATTCTGGAGGGTAAAATTCTCCATTATATCACCTGCGGCAAGCGCGGAAACCGATCCCACCGCTGTCTGCAGGGTACTCGGAAACGACAAGCTCTGGTCCCTAAGGAATAGCATCCCCTAAGGGATGGCACCAGAGAGCTTTGGAGCAGGGCAGATGTCCTCTGGGAATGCCTCTAAACAGGGACTGTGGTTGGAGATGATGCGGTTCTGTGGCAACATCTCTTCGGGTGATGAAATGCTCGCACAGGCCACATGCCCACACTTCGCTGCTGAGCGGGACGGGACGATGTGTGAATGCAGCAGAGGTGCAGATGAAAGAGTCAGAAAGCAAAACTGCAGCTTATGGGGATGCTGATAACTTCTCCCAGACTAGAATTCATCCCCATTCTCCAAAACAGAAATGTGAAATTACTCTGCGACTTTTCATTTACGATTTGGCCCCAGAAAGTCGCAGAAATTTGGGGTGTACTTTGAAGAATTTTCATCTGTCCTTTTTCATCCAGTTTCTGCACACCTTAATGTTGCTTAAAATGGTATTGTTTTGTCAGTTCCTCACTTTTCTGTTTGATGGTATCATGAATAACTGGGCAAACATCATAAATATGCATTTTGATGAAAACAATGGTTTTGAAAGGAACTAGACTGTAAATGGCACAGTGAAGCAACTGTGTTTTTGTTCTGTTTTGGTCTAACATCAAGCACAGCATGATCCCAGTCAATGGCTGTAATCCTTGGCAAGAACAATGATTATTGGGGATTTATAAATTAATAGCAAGTAATGATGAGTAGCAGTTACTAACAGTGCCTCTGTTCATTCTGGAATTTGCTCATCATGCCTGTGATACTGGAATGTATTAATGAAATATTTTGCATTTGCTAGCTGTCTCCCACATGCGTGCATCAGCCTTCTCTCTCCCCTTTCTTTTTTTTCAATCTGTATGAGACTCCATTTGTTGGACAGTAAAAGAGGGTGCCTCCTGGGCTTTTGGGGAATTTGGCACTGCTGAACCAGAGAAGAGAAATTAATCTTCTAAGAGGACTTGACAGAGGCAGAGATGTCTGCAGTCCACTGCCATGGTATTTCTGCTACTTCATGTCCTTCCACTCCAACCTGCTGCCTTTGGTGTTTGTGTCGGTGTGCGTGTCCCAAATGACACAACCTGAAGGAAATCTGGGGGATGTCCATAGCCCAACACAATGATTGGTTCAGTAAGACAGGGACTTGAAGGTATTTTTCCCTGCAGATGGCTTATTAATATGGCATCACTACTGCTGACGCTTCAGAAACACCCACAGGCAATGGATAGAATTCAACCCCATTGGGTTGTCCCAGGGCTACTCAGTTTATCCCAAAATCCACTTTTATCCAAAGGATTGCATCACAATTACAAATTTTGCCTCTTAAAACTGGGGACATGTGCAACCTCCACAAGCTCCACTCTGAAGCAAACACCTCACCTGACCTGACTCCACCATATCAAACAAGCATGTACTCTGTCCACAAGGCCAAAAAATCAGCAGAATGTCTTAGGAACCTCCAGGAGGTTGGGGTTTTTTGTGGGAATGTAGGGGATGTTATGCATCTGGGACCTTCGCCATACCTTCATAAAATTTACTCAAGGTCTGAATCTGGGCAGAAGTTTCCTTTGGATTGCTATGGAGACAATAAATCAGCTGTACACACTAAACCTGGATTTTGGCTTCTAAATGTAGTACTTGGAAGGACTGAATACTTTTCCTTGCTGATGATGGTGGGTGCTCCAATCTACATGCCTATACTGTAGGTGTCTGGGTCACATGAGTTCATTTCTGTCTCATTTGCACACTGGTGCTATAACTGTCTTTATGGGGATTTAGCATCCAAAGCTATTTAGGTGCTGTAGAAACATACCTGTAGGTACTTCCTTGGGAAAAGAGAGTGAACTGACCCCACTCCTACTGGAATCACCAGTGACATTTCAGGCTTGGGTACCCTGTGAGAATAAATAAATCCCACAAACTAACAGCACAGACACAGGAGATAGACTGAGGCAATCAAAAAGATTATATTATTCTCTGCACACCATGAGCACTTCAAAAACATTTCCCTTCAAGAAATACTTGCTTCTCAAAGATAGGCTTTGCATGGACTTACTCTGTGACTGTTCATGGGTTCTTGAAACATCCTGGCATGTTCCAAATATCTTTCTTCCAATTATTTACCAATCCTCAGCATTTACAAATGGCAGTCATGAGTTCCACACCTTCTGGAAGGTTTTTTTTCTGCAGTTGCTTTGAATGGGAAAAAGCTTTGGGGTTTTTTTTCTTCTTCTTTTTTTAAAGGTTTCTTTGGTAGGTGAAACACCAATATACGGGCAGCCTGGCAGGAGTAAGACATGACTAAGCATCATCAGACAATGAGCTTCTCAAAACTAAAATATCCAGCAGAAGCACCACTCTCTAAGCTTTCAGGTTACTCTGCTCAGATGAGGTGAAACCTCTTATGTACCACAACTGTAACTTTTCACACTCTGGTGGGAGCAGGGACAGATTGAAGATACATCTGCCTATATCAGGAGAGGAATCCCCAAGGCTGTTATGTTTTCTTAACTCAGAAAAGCACAGCACAACAGACTTATGCTCCCTTCTTCTGGCCCTACAGCACATCTTTTTCACTTTTTCCACAATAGGAATCTTTTTTGCTGCTGCCTGGTGCTCCAGTGATGCCTGATCTGCCATCATTAAGACCGAATTTGGTTTGTTCTGTGGAGAAGTGAATCCTCATGCGGCTAGAAGGTTTGAAATACGGGACATATGTGAAGAGATATGTCACATAAGCAAAAGGAAAGGGGGTTGACAGAGGATTTTCAAGTAGTGTCTCTGTTTTTAAGTATCTGTGCATGTAAGTTTGTCTACGATTGCACCTGGAAGGGGCTCACAAACTTACATGCACAGTTTTTCATCCAGACCAACCCTGAGTGTGCGACTGTGATACTGTCACTCTGTCTGGCGTGCCTGATGCAGAGTGTGGGCTGAGTTTCTACTCTTATACCTGCTTTACAGAAGCTACAGAAAAATACTACTGATGTTTTATTTCTGGCAAGCCAGCACGAAATTAGAGTGGTAGACAAAGGTGGTGTTCCGTAGGTCTACCTAAACCAAGTGAAGTTATTCAGAAGTTTTGAGCTGGTTTGAAGATACACAGTGAGTTTACACTGGAGAAGTACTTTGTGTTGCACGACCATGGGTTTTGGGGTCGGTTGTTTTTTTAAAAATATCTGTTACTAGGCTCCAAAAACTCTAGTATCATCAAACTAGAAACTTCATTCCAGAAATGTCAAACCACATCTTGAGAGATTCTGTGTGAGTCTGTGTTATCTACGTATTTGTGTGCTTACTCCTATGCACCCATTGATTCTTCCTCGTGGGAACAGAAGCACAGCTTAAAATGCTAGTGCTGTCCCAAATGACACACAGTTGCTTCAATTCAGTATAGGCCTACCTACACACATATACACTTTTCTTTCTTCATTTCTCCTGTCTTTTATCTTTGGCATGCCTCATAACTCTCCCGTGGCACTTTTATTACAGGAAAGTGAAGGAATTCACAGAACAGCTAGTTCAGAAACACAGGCACTTTTGGATTTATAAATGAAAACATTCATTTTGCTGTTCTGCTGGGCTTTTGACATATTTCAACAACTTCACCAGATAAATGAGAGAAGTAGGATAGATGGACACAGACTACATAAGAAACTTTAGGGAATCCAAAGAATTTCTATGTTAAATAAAACTGGGAAAAAAGAACTATGCTGAATCACAAGGCTATTGGTGAATTCATAGCTCACATTGTCTACATTGTGCAGTGTGGTTACCTATCTGCATAAACACTCATATACGTATTTAAGATTTGTATCATAAAATCAGATATTAATTCTACCAGTAAACATGAATTCACAGATATATTCACATCATTACTCCTTCAAAATCACTGCTGCTACAATCAGATAAAGACACCTCTTTTATCTTGGTGGGGCTTTTTCTTGGTGGGGAGAGGAAGGGGTGAAGTAGTATGCGGGGAAGGTCTATGAATTGACAGTCTCTGTGAGCAAATTTGTCGAGCTTACGAGTGGAGTAAGGTGAATCTCAACCATAAAAACTCAAAGCAGGACTTGCAGAAGAGATGCATATTTCTGAGCAACAGCTAGAGCATGGGGCAATAGCCTAGGGCATTGCAAATGACATGGCACACCACTGTTTAGGCCACTGAACTGAGTTCAAATAGCCTATTTCTGAAGCAGTTGTTTAGGGTCATTTTATTCTCAGTGGAGGGAAAAACAGGGTTTCTCAGGGGCAATTAATCTTATCATAAGAGCAAAAGCTATGAAAAATCACACAGGTCAGCTAAGAAAAATGAAACCTGAAACCAGTTCTGGGAAAAACTGCAGATTCTCTAGGAAATGACATTATGGAGGAAATTCATGCTTAAAGTCAGGTGTAATTTTGACAACAAGTTTGGCTGAAAAAAAATAATTCCACTCATAGAGGAAAATGTTGAAAATGTAAAAATGTTTCATTTCAAAATGATGCAGATGGATGCATTTTGATTTTTCACTCCAAAGCAGCAATCAATTAATTGGGGTTAAAAAACAGCTTTTAGAGTAATGAATAAGTAAAAAAAATGAGCTGAAACATATCACTAGGGGACAAAGCATTTTTAATTGACCTCCAGATTAAATTATTGATGTATTTACTTGTTTATTTTCTTGTGGACGTCACTGAAAAAATATTACAATGTTCACTTTCTTTCTGGCCTCCGGATCAAAAAAATCCACGCTTCACCCTCTGAACTAGTCCAGGCTTGGGTGGGTTTAAGGAGAGGGTAATGAAATGCCAGTCAATATCTTTGCTCCATCTGAAACCCCTTCTGCATGACTGGGTGTCGCAATGCAAGTTACTGCTGGAATGTACTATGTAATTCTGGCAAGAAGTCAATAGGCTCGAACTCCTCAAATAACCAAACCATGGTACTAAGAAATCAGTGGAGCAGGCAGCAGCCCAGACAGCCAGTCCATTAGCAGCTTAACCACAGCAGATGTAAAGTCACCAACAAAACTCCCTACGGAGACTCCCAAAGAGCCAGATGCTACTGCTATAAAAAGATCTTCTAGAAACTTGGCATGTCTCCTGCCCACATTTTTTTTAAAGAAACATTCTCGAGATAGGAGGTTATTTTTTTTTTTTAATTTAGGGTTAGGGGTAGGGGAGAGGAGGAGGGGAAGGGAAGGGGGAGATATTGCTTATTTATTCCGGTTTGCTTATGAGTGAATCTCATGCTCGTGAAAACAAAATTGAGCGATAGCATGTCCTGAGACACGGAAAGCAATAGGCACAGTTCCAGACTTCTCCCACACACAGCTTTGCTTATTCACCTCGCACAGACCTGGGGATCCTTCCTCAAAGAGCCCTGCAAATGCACTTGGGGTGAAACACCAGCTCTTACGTTATTCTGTTCTGCTTCCCTGGGCCACTGGTGAGCCCGGTTTGCCCTGTGTAGCTGCACTTCGGCAGTCCTCTTGCCTTGCACTCTTGGCTGGTGCACATCATCTCAGGTCCTTGTGCTTGGCCTGTTGGTCTTTGCCTCTCATGTTGCTCCATCAAAGGACTTCTTAGATGCTCACTTGCAGCATGACCAGCCCTTCAAGTTTTCCTGAAGTAGCTGTGAGCCTCATGTAAGTCCCAGATGCTGGATTCATGTGATGAGGGGGTTTCAACTGTGATTTTAGTAGCAGCAACAACAAAACCAGTAACAAAACCAGTAATAATGTGTAATCCTCATGGTACAGATACCATCTGTGCCAATAAGATAAGCATTGAAGCCTAGGACAGATGGAGACACCAACTCTACAGATATCTGCACTTAGATGGTGAATGCCACCCATATGCCCAGATGAAAGGCCTGCCCTGCATCTGTGGATGAGGACAGATGTTGTTTGGGGAATGTATGGAGAAGTATTCTGCAAGATATAGACATAATACTTCAAGGTGACCCCTTACTGGAAGTCTGAGTAACAGCAGGGTGGTGGCTTTGTGTTTAGCAGTTGAGGAAGAAAGCAGCTGATGGTCCGTTGGAGAGATTAGGATTTCTCCTCCACTTAAGCTGCACCTGATGTGGTAACTAAATCTCTCTGAAAAAAAGTCAGAACAAACAACCATGCTTTGATATTGAGGGAAACATTGGCAGGTCTGGCCCTAGACTAGGCCATGTAGGACTCATTTTGTGATGCCAATATCGCAAATTAGAGATGAGTTTTGGTGACGGAACAACAGGGGATGGAGGACAAAGAGGAGGCAGTCAGGTGGTAACTACTAGTAGAGTGTTTCTGTACTGAGCCCTCACAGTGCTCCTCAGTTGTATGAGTCCTAGAGCTCAAGGGGTCTTTAATCTGGAGATACCCTTGTAAGAGTATCGCAGAGGACAGGAGACATTCCCAAGAGATTCATTGCATCAGCAGGAAAGGGAGAAAGAACCACATTGTCCAACTACTGTACACCTTTGAGTCGAAACAATATTAGGCTATCATTAGGGTCTAAATATATATTTACAAGACAGCGAAGGCAAGATGCCTCTGAAATGGTGTTTGCTCCAAGACAAATTAGGCCCTAGGAAGTCACAGGAGCCAATGCTGAGAATGGAAATGGCTGCCCACAAAGGGAGCCCTGAGGGGGAGATGGAGCACTGGTGGCGACTATTTCTGGTGTCCACCTCTGGTACACTAGAGCAGACCTAGTTGCTGACCTCATGGCCTTATCAATGGCATGTTCAATGCATGGCACTGTTCGGGACCGATGCTTCAGATGTGGTTTCTTCAGAACCAGTGATTCATGGTGACAATGGGTTTTGCCACTTATTTGCACCTTTGTGTACCATTAACCCAGGCTAGATAGAAGACATTCCTGTCATTATTAGCATCTTTCTACTCCTCCCTCTGCACTAGCTTTTTAAATTTCCTTTAGCATTTTATTGTCATTGCCATCAGCTTGATACTGCATTTAGCTCTCTAACTGCTGATTTTCTATTATGGTTGTTCAATGGTACATTTTGTTACAGCTCATATATTCGTGTAATTTGATAGTTTGTGTTCTCTCGTTCATAGCAATGCTTCTCTGTGGGGATGACCTATTCAGTCATCGCTATGTAGTTTGCATCCTGGTATTCCAATGTTCCACTGATTATCTTTCCTCCACTAAGTTTCCAAGCTGTCTGTTTTAACGATACTTCTTGCTTAAATGGATTGTTGCATATTCCGATTTCTTGGTATTTCCTAACAAACTGCACCAGCCTCTAGCTTCTCCTTTTCCTGCTCCCAAAGGATATATCTTTTTTTTTTCTTTTTAAATTATTATTCCCCAGAAAATGAGCCAACTTAATCAGTGTGCATTTTCATGCTTCTCAATTTTCCATTGCCTCTACTGAGGTTTTTCCCAACAGCATTTGTTTCCCATTTTCCCTTCCCTCACACAGACACAGAAACAATGATGAAACCAGGTGACAAAGAATCCCATGTTTTACTACGAAAAGCTGCATGACCAAGATATGTAAATTAGAACAATTTCCAGTTTGCATTGGGAAAGACTTTTTACTTGTTTCATAGGTCAGACTGTTGGAATGGGAAGTAATCCTTGTGGAGCAGAGATGCATTTTAGCAAACATTGTGTACACTACTGTTTTACTTTGTTTCTTTTCTTTTACATCTTATATGTTAATGGTGGTATCTTCCGAAATCGAGAAACATGTGAACAAGGTTGTGTTTGTTGCTGATTGCTGGGCATTCTACTTTTACTGTTTTTCTCTAAAGACTAAGAGTATTGTTTGCATACATGAGATTTATACAACTGGTTTATTTTCTTTTCTACCTCACTCTCTTACAGCTATTTTTTACAAATGCAATAAACACAAAGAGAAGGGTCCAGTTGTTTTGGAAGGAAGAGGGGAGGGGAGGGAAAGATATGGATAAATGACAAATACATTTTTTGATTGATTTAGTCATGAAAAAATTACTTCCTCTTTCTTCCCTCTCGCTTAAAATCTTTGTATTGCTGTTTATGTTCTGTATCAGAAAAAAATTACAATGCCCAGGTGTTCATAATTCACATTCCGGTTTCTTCAGTTTCCTGAGTGTATTGCATCTCCACAGAGGCTGCCCTCTTCCCATGAAGAAACAAGACAAAACAAACAAAAAAAACATTTTTCCAAATAACTTTAGGGACAGCACATTTTGTAGCTCTGTAATGGGAATCCGGGCTGAAAAATGAGGAGACATTCCATTACATCGAAATCCAAAGCCAGCATCTGGGGTCCTCAGCGCCTATCTTGTCCTAAAAATAAAGTTATTTTTAAGCATTAGAGGAAGAAAGAAGAAACAAACAATGCCACCAGGAAGCAGCCTCAGTCGTTGTCATGCATCTGTACTCAGCTTGTAGGCAGCGAGACCTGCAGCTGAGTGTCTCTGCACTATGCAGATGCCAGATAACATCAAAGAGCAATCACACAACATGACAAAATATCCTTAGTCTGTCCCAGCCCCACTATCTTACACTCCATGTGTAAATGATGGACAGAACTTGGGAAGCAGCTATATGGAGAGGCAATATAGCCATGTCAGACATGAAGCCAGGGTAAAGACTCAGCTTTCCAGAAAATCAGTCCAGTTCCTGAGCCGCTAGACAGTTTCTCCTACTTCTGTTATCCCTCTATTATCTGTACTCAGTCTCCCATCAGCAACATTTGAGCAGAGAGATTTCTCTTAGCTAACATCTAGATTTCAGGCAGGATTCAGTTCCCAAACCATAAGCATCTGATGAAATTTGAGAGCCCCAAGGCATTCAGAACATTCCCATACTGATGACAAATATGACATAGTGTTTGTGGGAGATTTGTCCTTCTCAACATTGGCAGTTGGACTCACTGCATCTATGTCCCTTCTTTGGATGGGGTGAATCACTCTGCATGCTCCATCTAACTGGACCTCCTTTAGGTCTGGAAAAAGATACCCTGCTTTCATGTAGACACATACATGTAGGCACTTTAATCTGATGGGAGCCAAGGAAGACTACGTGAGCCAGTCAAATACTGATGGTATATTTTAGGATTTCACCTACAGTCACATGAGTTCAAGCCACAGAGCTCAATTGACTTCCCCACACCTCAGCACCTAGAGCCACTTGAGATGTCCTAGAGCACCGTGCCTGGCTGTCAGCTGCCAGAAGACACTAGTCTGCCATGGGCTCTGCATCCCATCTGTGAGGCTATGGATCTGTGAGACACTTGGAACATCTCAAACAACACCACGAACCTACATGTGGGACACCGAACTGAGCTTCTGTGTACACATTACGGACTGTGCCTTCAGCTGTACTGCTCTACAATTGAGCTTATATGTTTAAAGTTAAGTAGGGTGGTTTTGTAACACCTTTGTAAAAGGTTTGTTTTAGAGAAGTAGGTATCTGAATGACTCTGTCAACATCCAGCTTTCTCCCAAAGATCTTCTTTCCCAGCATTTTGGGCTGTTTGATTAGCTCCCATGAATGGATATGCACCCAAGAGATAGGCCATGAGAAAAGATGACTCTGCTCATCACACATTCAGTCACATGGCAGTGGGAGAGTTGTGTTCATTGCCTTCACAGGGGGTCCATGTAGTCCACTGCATACATCCCACAGCCCTGCTCCACACCGCAGTGGTCACTGGACCATAGGTCGGGTACAGTGCTTTCTAGCTATGTGAGAAAGCTTCATGTGTCCTGCTGCCCATCTCTTTCCCACTGAATAGAGTAAGGACTAGACGTGTCGCCAATCTGGGAGTGTTTTCTACAGCAATGTTTACTGTGAAGGACGACTAGTTGGCTACAATCCTGCAGAACACTTGACCGGGGGTGCTGAAAAAAACAGTGGAAGAGTCACTAACTAAAGATGTAATTGATTACTCTGTGTTATAAATAGTACGTAGCACCTAGGGACACACCAGTGGAGAGGCTGTATATAAGAAAAGTCAATACAGAGTAGTGACAATAACTATGCTTAGAAAATAAAGAGAAAAGGAAAGACACAATTCAGTTCTTATATTGGGATACAGCTGTAGCTTTCCTCCAGCATATGGGAATGGCCAAGAAACACGAGCCACTACTTTATTTTTGGACGCAGATCCAGATTCCCACTGATTTCAAATCCAGTGCTTTGGGATGTGCTTGTTCTCTGCTCTATGGCAAAGGGCCATCACGCTTTCAAGGGTAAAGACTGCATTTGTCTTTCCCTAAACATGCCAACAGCAACACAGCAGGGAGTGGAGGATGCCACCCCTGAATGATGCCCATCATGGCTCATTGGCAAATTAGTGGCACAGTGGTCCTCTGTGAGTCACGAGCTCTCAGCTCCCTTTCCAAACCTATCAATCACAAGCAAAACCACTCTTGCTGGCTCCTATGCTGCAGCTCCCAGCCCTGTGCCAGCTTTACAGCTTACCACTGCTCACTTGTCTTTTTCAGTGGCTGATGTTGCTTTAGGTGACTAGAAAGACTTTTGGCATCGGAACGGGAATTTCCATGTCAGTGGGTTTAGGATAGGATTAAGGATTGAAACATCTCTAAACAAGGAAGGATCACGCTAGCGGTGGGGTTACCCGCTACGGCTGTGGACCAGCCCAGATCTTTGGAATCAAAAACTGGGAGCCAGTGTTGGAAAACTGAATGTCTGTTCAGAGAAGATAAATGCCTTTAAGAAAGAAAACTGGACCATAACAAGAAAAGAAACCCAGCCATCCTTTTTAGCAAGTTTACATTTTGTTCAATTATGTCTTAGGACAAAAGGCCCAAAAACCTGGATGTGACTCCTACTTAACTCCCTCCCTGGGGTGTGAGTGAACATAATCCAAAGTCACCACACAACAGACAGGTCTCGGTGGGCTGTGATAATGTCAGCTCCAAAAGCAAAACAAAGCCAGGCTTGGTCAGGACAGAGTAGAAAAGTAAACCAAAGC
Source organism: Elanoides forficatus (assembly GCA_025311575.1). Lineage (NCBI taxonomy): Eukaryota > Metazoa > Chordata > Aves > Accipitriformes > Accipitridae > Elanoides > Elanoides forficatus. The sequence goes on from JAOBAS010000071.1 coordinate 43,981,512, forward strand.
AGAAGAAAAAAACAAACCAAAACAAAACAACAAAACCAAAAACAACCAGAACAAATCTGAAAGAAGCCACTGGTTGTCCCAGTTTGTCAGATACTTTGCAGAATAGATGGAGTTGGTTAACTCTTAGGTCAGACCTTCCCCAGGAGCTGAACAGAGATAAAAAATGGTGAACACCACTTGAAAAGAGCAGGCACATTTTCCAGGAATACAAAAATAAACGATGATCAGGAAATACTGGAAATAAAATTCAGCTCATTTGCAATGGTGAGACAGAGACACCGTTAATGGTACTGTGGTTTGGAGAACACCACTGAATAAAACCAGAAGATTTGCCGGACAAAGCTCATATCTTTTCCTGGAAAACCAACCCATTTGCCAGGACATGTTTGGAGCCAGATTTATGGAAGGCCAATAATTATCCTCCTAGTGTAGGTTCAGTGACATAAGCTTGCATTATTCCTTCTTATCTACTTTTCCTTGTATTTTTTGCCCACTCTTTCTCTAGTCAGCTCCATTCTATCTCCTTGCCTTTTTAGGAGAAGTCTAGAAGCAGGGACTTGTACATGGACATGAAAAATATGCATCCTTTGAAGTTTCCAGTCAATCATAAAGGAATGAGCACTTGTTCTTTAGAAATCAAATCCTTTTACAATATATTGTGTTGGACTTCTAAAATAAAGGTGTCCAGATTTACCAGACAACTGCAGAAAGGTCACTGATTTTCTGTGCACTTGATAGGATGAAGATAACATTTTACTCATTCTTGTCCTACTTCCTTGTACAGCATGCTGAAAATATTCATTCTCTTTGATTAGTCACACATTCTTCAAGCCTGTCTATCTCAGATGCCAAACCCAAAATAATAGGGTGTGCAAGGAGGAGAGAAGGGACTCACCTGGCATTCAGTTAGCCATGATATGTTTCACAAAAGCTGGAAACAAGAGAAAGAGAAGGGTCATTTATCAATTCCCTTTCACTGAACTCAGTAACATCCTGGATATCTCAGCTTGGTTGTTATTTAAATTGCCTCTTCTTGCTTCCTCTGATGCAATGAAGACAACACCACTTCGTAAATAAGATTCCAGATCTCACGTGCTAAATGCTTTGTAAGTCCTTAAGATAACATATACAGTGCAGTGTAGCCAACAGTCTAGGTAGCCAGTAGAAATGAACACACACATCAGTCAATCCATAGCTTGCTTAATCCCTTACCCCTGGCTGCCATATGGAACTGGCTTTCCAAAGTATACAGCCATAAGAAACTCTAGGTCCTCATCCTGCAAGGCTTTCAAGACTTCAGCACATTTGTACTAAGTCAGGGGGCACTGAAGGTGCCTCTGGAGTGAACCTCCAGAATCCACAGAAGGTCACCAAGTCAGGTAACCTGACTATATCTCTCCAGTGAACTTAGGTTTACAAATAAACAAGACATTTAAAAGTCAAATTAAGCTTTTGTTTCAAAAAGGGTTGGAGTTCCATTTTTCTCCATTTAGAAAAGCATTCATTATATATAATTTTGAAATTCAAAAGGAAAAGGAAAAATACATTTTGCAGTAAGGAAATATGTTTTCCTTCCCAATAATACCCCCATGCTATGAATTTCTCTGAATTCAGCATAAGTTCACGAGTCATTTGGGTTGGCTAAATCTACAGATTTCTACCAATAAACTACTTGTAAAAGTTTCTCTGAGATCAGATCACTGGTATTTGTAGATAGGAGACCACCAACCCAAATATTCTTAAAAGGCTCAGTGAAGAGAACAGACTAGCTAAATCACCATCATACAATATCAGTCCGCAGTTAACCTGAAGAAGGACTCAGCTGTGTATGAAAGCTTGTGTTCGTGGTCCCTACTAGAATATTGTGGTTTTATTGATCAGCCTAAAGCATGTAGGCTTACTAGATGCAGGAGAGAACCATGGTCCATGAACTCATGACCAAATCCTTTTATTCTGGCTTTCTACAATAGCAATGAAATAAAATGGAAGGTCTTGTAGGATTGTTAGGACACGAAAGAGGATGCTGAGGATAACATTTTTTTGCTGAGTTTTTGAAGGAAAATTTAGATATTTTCTGTAAGAAGTCTCAAAAGGGTTGTATATCTCTTTTTGAGAGGACAAGGAACTGTGGGACCAGGTAGAAAAAAATATTTTTTAAAAAAAGGCAAACAAAATAAGAATATACAGCCCCACCTCCTGAAAGGGCTATGGCCATTCAGCTATGGAAAATAGAAGTAACCTTCAACAGATAGGGTATATCAGATGAATTATAGAATCCAAATTGGTCTAAAATTTGGGAAAGAACACATCCTGCCCCAGATCTTCCACAGATTTAAACTTTCTCAGGATAATTGCAACAAAGCCTTCAAGCACGAGCACTGCTCAGACTGGGGTGGTCATACCTACCTTCATAGTTAATACAGCCATTGGCATCTTCCTGACCAGCCATTAGCTTATCAACTTCCTCTTCAGTCAACCTCTCACCTGGGTGTAAAGCAAAATGCCTGTTCAGTGCCTTTTTTAAAGAATTTATGAAGCACAGTTCAAAGAACCAAAGAATAAAAACAAGAGTGAGAGAGAAGAGGGGATTTTCTCTTTGGTTTAATTTGTGGTGCTGACTGCTAGGAAAGCTACTTTTGTACTTGCAAACTGAGAAAATTTGATCTGAAAACCAGAAAGACAGAATAACTATGGAAACCCACATGATATCATGTTCACATACTCATTCTTCTAAGAATAAGCTTTCACTAACTGCCAAATCTTGAAGGCTTTAGTCACTTTTTAACCAAGTCCTCACAAAGAAAACTCTTAGTAGAGTCACCATCTAGTTTGCCTCTGAGTTTGAGGTTCAGGAGGATTCCAAGGTCAAACTTAGCATCTCTGATTTGGATCAGAGATCCATTCATTTTAATTTAATTATCTTAACATCACGTGTCTATTTGCCTGTAAGGCTTCCTTTTGGTTAAGCTGAGATGAACCCGATTCGTCCCCTTATTCTGCTATTAGGCACTGACTTTAGAATGATATCAAATGAGTTCCAGAAAAGTAAACAAGAAGTTTGAGGGTGACTTCAGCTGAAATCATAGAAATGAAAATAAAATAAAATAAAATAAAATAAAATAAAATAAAATAAAATAAAATAAAATAAAATACATTGGTTGTGCCATGCTACTCATGTTGTTCCACTTTTCCATCACTGAGTTCTGGCACACAGGAACAAGTCTTCAGCTGATGTGAACCTGTGAAAATTCAACCAATTTTTTGAAAATTGAACAGAAAAGCATGCTAATTTACAGAGCATTTGGCTGGTATTTAGAGATGCCACTTTAAACAGAACTGTCAATTCTTAAGATTAAAATACTTCCTATCGGTGCTTGAAAATCAGACATTGCCACATTGCTCTCGGTTACTGGAAAGAGAAGGGTAAGTACAAAAGTACACTGCCCACAGTGGTTTCTTTGTCCCAGGTAAGGTTAGACAGGGCATCAGTCCTGACCCTGTGAGGGCTTTTTTGTCATCACTGAATTTGGTCCCTAAACTGATCCAATAGCATCAGTGACAAAAAGGAAAATAGCATTGCTTTCTTTTCTTATTCCCTGTGTCATTAGTAGACATGGATATGTCATTGAATGAAAACTCCTGGGCATAAAAGGTTTGGTTTCTTGAATTGATGTCCCAGGTCAAAACCCATCATTGGAATCCTTTGGTCTAAATCAAATCTCTTTTGTAAAGCCTCATCTTTTTTGAAAATAGTGGACAAACACTAGTGGAAAAGGCTGACCTTGAGAAATGCTTATTGGATTCAGATGACAACATGGCAGTGCCTTCTAATCCAAATTGGAAACCTGTCATTAAGTTACAGCCAAATTTTCTGTCCTGCACTCATTCAGTTGTCATCATTCTCTGTGAAAAACTGAGCTTCTGAAGTAAAAACATGAGAAGACAGACAAATATTTATCCCTCCTGTAAAAACAGGGGCTTTCGATTTCAGAGACACTTCTGTTAAACAGATGACTGATAAAGAAGTGCTTCATCTTAAACCTTTTCTTGAAGGTGCAGAAAGATGGAGACAAATATTGAAGGAATTGATAGGATTTCCAATGTTTGGATAATTTTATGGTGATAGAAATATAATATTTATTGGAGAAATGAAATAGAACAAAGAAGGCAGGCAGGCAGGCGAACAAATATTGGAGCTGTAGATCAGTGATTTTTAGCTTCATTATTAAAGACTTTTTTTTTAGTCTCTATAACTGAGGACAATGTGATAGCTGCAGTCTGGCCCAGTCTTTTTCTCCATAAAGGTTACCCGTAATGATACAAGCTGTATGGGAAAGACCTCAGTGATGAAGTTGCGCAAGGGAAGGTTCACCTTACCCAGTGTAGCCAAAACGTGGCGGAGTTCAGCCCCCATCACTGTTCCATTTCCCTCCTTGTCGAACACGCGCAGACCCTCCACGAAGTCCTCATAGGTGCCTGTGTCTTTCGTCTTGGCAATATGCTGGAGCATGGGCAGGAAGGTCTCAAAGTCGATCATCTTGGAGTTCATGTCTACAAAGACATAGATAGAAATGAAAGTTTTGGTGGATCCTGGAAGAGTTGAGGACTAATCATGGGGCATCCACCATGGGTAGGTGACAAGGGTAGAAGAACTGTGGCAATAAATGCCAGCTAAAAGGAAGAGAAGAGCATAGAAATGTCATAAGTACAGATGGAAGAATGGACAGTCAGAGTGGGAAAGAGATGTGGCAAAGAGACAAATATGAGTTTTTAATAGATAGTTAGATATCTCCTAGTATCTGACATACACAAGCATCAAGGAAAAAAAAATACTGTTAGACTCCCAAGGTTGTTTTATGCAACATAAAAGTATGAAACTAAGCAGAAGACAGTAAGAGAAGCTCAACCCCAACACAAAATCAGCTTTGTTTTGCAGTCCTATAATACAGAGGTGTTTAAAACCATACTGGGAGAGGAGCTTCAGAGCAAATAGGCAGGTCCAGGGCTGTGTATCCCATTTTCCTGATTTTTTGCCTAAGAGCATTAGAGGGCATTTTGTTCCCATATGACTCTTTGTCCTACTTGCCACTGTGTCATTGCAATATTCTGACATATTATAGTTATTGAATTTTTGAGGCCCTAATTGTCAGTTCCACCTCAGTGGGAGGAAAGGACAGAGAAGTAATCTAGAAAATGCCCGAATGTAGATAATGGTGTGAGAGAGATTTCCTTTGTTCTGAAGAGATATCCAGTGTATGGTGAATGTTGAAGGGAGATATTACTGCAATCATTACAGACCTTCTAACACATACTTTTGTAGAACAAGCTGTGTCCTCACAATCAGTCTATCCCTTTGTTTCTTTGGATGTCTTCAACATGTCTGCGTTTTTAGTTAACACATGTGAATGCCTGTCATCAAAGCAATTTTAAAAGGTAAAAACTTGTCATTGTAAAACACATTGACGCACAGGGCCATTAAATTAATTCATTCTCCTAGATTTGAGACAATTATATTGACTGCAAGATCACTTTTTTCCTCATTTACTTTGCTGCTAGTGATTTGCAGAGGCTGTTCCACATCCTTTGTTATTTCACAATTAATCTTTCCATCAGAAAATGGAGACCTCATCTATTTCATGAATAATTCTTAGAGTGATCTCTTTCAAAACAAACACAGAGGAGGACACCAACCTTCCGGTTTGGGTCTGCCAAGCACTTTCATGACCTCAGCCTGGGTTGGATTTTGCCCCAAAGCTCTCAAGACATCTCCGCACTGTGCATATGTGATTTTCATCTCAGATTTAGGAGTCCGGTCGAAAAGTGAGAACGCTTCCTTAAATTCTGGAAGACAAAAAGATGAAAAGAAAAGCATGCCATAGTACCCCAGAAAAAGTCAAAGCAAGCCTAGACCTTCTGCCTAGCTAACTCTGCCTGACCCTTTTATTTTGCAGTTTGGGAACAAGTTTGATGAGCTCTGTTGTTGCTGTTATCTGCATTGTTTGTGTTCCACCTCCCCTGCATTTTCCGGTTCAATCAGGGAATAGAATCAGAGAGGTCAAGTGCTCTTCTCATGGTATTTCCGTCTCAGCTATCATCGGGAAGTGCAGAAAAACCTTATAGAAGTGGTTGGCCTTGAGAGCTTTCCAGCTCATAAGGAGCACTCAGGATGACACAGAATTCAATAGCAATTCTACTCATTAGCTAACTGGATTTAGCGTTGTACACTTAGAGAGCACTGACACAGCCCACTGAGATAAAGGAGCACCTCTATTAGCGGGTAATAAGATACGCCATGATAACCTGCTGGTATTATCACACAACAAACAGTCAATTGGTGGGGGAGGGTGAAGGCATATGGAAAACCTTATAATTGATAAATTGTTGGATTTAACAGTTTCAAGCAGCACATCCAGAAAAATCCTCTGATTTTTTGTTTTTTCTAGCACCCAGACCAGTTGCATCTGGAGAAGTAAGGTTTGGTATGCCGTCAGCTACCACTAGCAGGCCAGATCTCATGTGTGGCAATGCAGTCATTCCCTCCAGTGGCTTCACATCTGCCTGCTTTCCCCTGTGCACCCATGCAGAGCCCTTCCCCTTGCAAGAGAGCCAGGTCCCCTCTACTACATCCTTGCGAACAGATCCTTATGCCTTCTCTTTAATTCTGAGCGAAGAGGGAGTCCCTTACCACTGTGAGCAGCAATATCTTAACAAAGGCATTCCCATGGAAGAGGGTCCTTGTTCTACCACTAATTACATGTAAATGTGGCACTTAGGGACAGGGCTTAGTGGTGGACTTGGCAGTGCCATTAACAGTTGGACTCGATGTTAAAGGTCTTTTCCAACCTAAATGATTCCATGATTCTATGCTTCTAATTAATGGGGTCGATGCAGGATCCCAGGGTTTCCCCAGACACAGTAGTTACACAGGTTCACCTCTCCCTGTTGGAGTTGCAGACATATTGCCGAGACAGAGGAGCATCTCAGGGTGCAAGCAACAGTGGTAGGCTGTTATCCTTTACTGAACACACTGCATAGTGCACCATCTATGAGTGATCAAAAATATCCCTTTGGCTTTAAAGCTGTGAATCCCTGAATCTGCCCCTTGTCCTGCTGTTACTCTTCTGTATATGTTTCCCTCTCACTCTCCAAACACAGTGAGGCTATCTTTTTTTCCCTAGATGCTGACTCATTCAGCCATTCAGCCATGTGTTCTGCATGCCATATTTTCTCCACCTTTCCCTTCTCATTTCCTCCTCCTCCTCCTCATTATTCCACCTCCCTCTTTTTTCTTTCTTCTCCTTTGCTTCGGTCCTTCTCTCCTTCCTTCTTCTAGTGTTGCTGGGTTTGCCTCTCCTCCTTTCTCCTTCCCTTTTCATTTTTATCATTCCACTCATATCTTACTCATTTCCTTCTTCATCCAACACTTTCAAACAGCAATGCATTTTCTCATTTTGGATGAATTAACGCTGCCCTTGTTTTCTCCTTTGCATTCTCCTCTTTGCTCTCTGTTTCTTCCTCTCCCTACCTCTCTCTCCTGGATCTTTGCCTCCTCCATGACCGGCCGGAGCCCAGGTCCCATTGGCAGCCCTCGCTCCAGCAGAGGGCAATGGTGGATTTTCACGGGCTCCTTGCTGACAGCGGAGGGGGGCCAGAGCCCCACTCCCAGCTCTGTCCTTTCCTGGGGAGCTCAGCAGCTGAGGTGGGTGAGAAATACACCCACCTCCCTGCGCCACTCATCCACCTGCCGCTTACCTCGCCCCTGAGACCAACTGCCTGAGCACCCTTTGCACCATCCCCTAAAGGCTCAGAATTCATCAGAGTTACTGACAGCTCACATTTCTCTCTCTTTTTTTAATTTTTTTAAATTTAATTTAAAATTAGATGTTACTGCCTCTCACCAGAGCACTGGCCCGTGGGTTTGGAAACCCCATATTGTCAATATACAGAAGCAGTCTTTTTTTTTTTTTTTTTTTGCATTTGCATTTGCATTTTCTGGCTTAATGCACGTTTCCATCAAAGCAAGGAAAGCAGCATGGCTGTGGTCTCCTTTGTCCTCCTGCTAGCCATTAAACTACTGGCAGGAGCAGTGTGTATTTTCATATGCCTAATTGCTACCTTCTTCTCATCTTGAATAGCTCATATTCTTCTCTTTTCAGCAATTTAGGAGATTGAAGAGGCAAGGAATCCAATTTCATAAACACACATTGCTACAACCAATGAATTTCACTCGCAATTGAAGCAGGAAGATGTGTAAAGATGGGTGCGTTACATATGGCTTCACCCACAGACCGTTCTTCTGAGAGTAACATTTTGGGGGCTAACATAACAACACAATAATGAATCCTTGTAGGGAAGTAAGCCTGGTGCAGCAAAGTCTTTTCCTTAGCAAGAGGAAAGATTCAGAGTATCCTAGAAGACAGGGCTGGAAAAGACCTTGAGATGCTGTGTTGTCTGTTTCTTGTCCACCACCTCAATTTGGAATCAGCTGCCAGAAACCAGTTGGGGTCAATGGCGATAGACTGACAGCCAGTAATATCTGACACATAGGATGGATTTCCTATGGACTTAGTTTCAGCTGACAAATGGGGAAGTATCCAGTCTCACTGAGACACCTAGGTCCTCATCTGGTCAACAGAGAAAGAAAGAGGTGATTATTACACATTTGAGGCCTATTTTTTTAGAAACACATATAAAGATATGACAGGTGACCTTGACCTCATGATGACTTCCTGAAAGAGGAAATTTGATAAAATTAACAGTGCCATGTGGAGCTGAAAATGAACTCAGAACAAAACAAGTGCAACTGAAACCTAGAAGAAAGGTACAGCTGGCAATCTTGGAAGCTTCAGAGAGTGAGGAGAGAATAAGGAGAAAACAAATCAAAAAGATGTATTCTAGAGCTCCTGTAAGTCCCAACTCTCAAGTCATGCCAACAGCCAGTATAACAGCTATAAATCATGGCAAGTGGTGCTTGCTTTCTAACCTGTGCTTTTAACACAAAATAAAACAGTCCCAAGCACTGGAATACAGATTGTCCACTTTCTTAAACTGGTGGCACACTTCTTGGCAAGGTTTTGACATGTGCAAACTAGTATAGAGGACAGCACATGCCAGGGACAGTCCAGGGACAACTGTGGACCGTGCTGTAGATATAATTCTACATCTGAAGCATCTAAACTCTACCTAGGAGTAAATACCTATGTAGCAACTATCAACCTGTCTGCCTACTCACCTATGAACCTAAGTACTTTCTATAGGTCAGGTGAAGGAGAGGAGAGGAAAAAGAAAAAAAAACAAAACAAAACACCAGAAGATGTCAGGAGGAAAGGAGTTGAGGGGCTGACTGAGGAGCAGTGATCAGCCCCCAGGTGATGTTCAGGCCATTAGCTACTCCTTCCACAACTCCTGGCGGAACCTATGAACCAACTGTGGGATTAATCTTGAGCGGATTTAGTGTTTCTCCCCAGTGCTAGCACACAGCATAACTCCGTTATGCTGTTGTAGCTGACGTGGAGGTCTCATAGCCTTTCTTACACAGATGATGTTATCTGCTTCCTGCCGCACGGCTTTCTCTTTGATATTTCAAGGCCATCCTATTCACAAGTCCCAGATTCCCAGTTTTGCACTGTGTATGCAGTGAATACAGCTAGTCCAGAAGGGAGCAGGGGCTGCTGTAAAGAAAGAAAATGCAACTTTCTGTTTCTAGAGATGGTCTACATCTTCCCTAGACCCGCTATGTTTTATGGCAGCCCTGGAGTTGCTCCAAATTTGCCATTTCCTAGGCATTCCAATAGGCTGATGGCAAGACAAGCATCCCTTTTTTTTTTTTCTGAATAGGACTTTTCTTTTCCCATTCTCTGATATAGTCTCTAGAGCTAGTTCTCCTCAGGGAGAGATAAAACAAGGCATAGAAACTAGGTGGGTCCTATCCAATCCCCAAAACATTAGCTGATGAGATCCAGCTGTTATGTGCTGCTGTAATAGTTCAAAGGTTTGTGGCTCAAAACTGTGCTTCTCGTACGGTTCTCCCATGACTTTGGGACTGGAAAAGGGGCAGGTTCCCAGAAATTAGCAGTTGTCTCCAAACATATGTTACTTTTGACCTGTTGTTAGAAAATAGAAACTAAAGGCATTAATGGGGACTTGAAAATCCCAAGGTAATGTTGGAAGTCTGTGGCAAAGCCTGTCACTAAGGCATTACTGCATTTGATTCCAGTTCAGGAAATCCTTCTTTTGTATCTCTCCTCTCTGAATCAGCCTGACTGGATAGCCCATGATTCTTTTTTTTTTTTTTTTTTATCTAATTAACCCATTTTCTGATGCCATCTTTCACAGGCTGTACCAAGTTCTGCCAAGTGTTTAAAGACCAAAGCAAAATTCTGCCAGATGTTCGACTCCATCTATCAGTTATCCCTTTAAGTAAAAAGCAGGCTGGTAGTTGAGGAAAAAGGGGACAGCTGCAGTGGTAGTGTTCCCAGGAATTCATGCATGAGGTTTCAGTATCAGTTTCTTGGGCTGGGACAAGGGTTTCAGAAACTGATGCTGATGTTTTGCTTTGAAAAAAAAAAAGTCACCTTTGCTGTTGTTATTTGCTGGTTTCTGGAGAGCTGTCACAAAACTGTAACACATTAAATTCTGATTGAATACAGGGAAAAGTTCTCAAAAGCAGAGTTGGGAGACTTTCTTTTCAAAGGACTGATATTTTGTTACTGGGTTTTCTTAAAGAAAGAATATATATTTGGACTGAGGATTTGGAGGGGGGGGGGAGAG
>JAOBAS010000071.1:43992287-44003222 GCA_025311575.1 Elanoides forficatus
GAGAGAGGGGAGTCTTTTTTGGTTTTGCCTCATTGGCAGAGAAACCTGATGTTTTCTTTAATGAAATAAGTACCTAACCATGCATAGTGCATGACTTTCCCCCCTTTTCTCTTGACCAACTCAACAGAGGGTTTGGAGGAGGGATGGGGCAGGAGCAAAGCCATGAATTAAAGCACAGCCTTCTCAAGGGAGTGTCAATACCAGACCCATCTTCACCCCAGCACTTGCCAGCATCTCCCAGTGACAGCATTTATTATGCGCAGAAAAGAAACACATCTTCCTCACCTTCAATCTGATCGGGGGTGAATTCAACCTGGAAGAGACAAAGAATAAAAGCCAGATAAAAACAGAAAACTGAGGCAAATAAGAGCAGCGCTGGGTTAGTTTCTGTGTTATGATTCTGGCTGCTTGTGAGGTCCAAGAAAGAGACTGACTCATAAATCCAAGAAAATAATTTTATAGAGCTTGTAGATTCTTCTTCTTTCCTCCTCTGCCTTCCTTTATCAACCAGTCCCACCTTTAGGACCTCTGCCCCTCCCACATGGCTACAGATGCCCTTCGTCCATTCTTCTGCTGCTCCTGTGTTCCTGCTGTAGTCTTTTTTCCCTATCCCAAGTGACTCCCTGGAGGAAGGATGATGTCCCCTCTAGAGATGGTTACGGTAGCACCATGGTGAATCCCAGACTACTTCACTGAAAGGGTTTTATGTGCAGACAGATGGGGATCTACTACCCATAGTGTTTTCCAGCAGAAGAACTAGGGGGTATCAAGTGAAGCTGGTGTGAATCAGGCTCAAAGGAAAGTGAAGGAAATGGTTCTTTGCTCTCACAGCTGAATTGTGGAAAGCTGGTCACGGGACAGTGTGGATGCTCACAGTCTACATGTGTCTAAAGGATGACAGGACCACTTCCTGGAAAAGAAATCAATTTCTGTATGTTACCAAATGTACAGAAATACTTAGCTTAGGAAGTCTCAGCTTGAGGTTTAGGAGAGTGTTTTGGGGGAATTTTGCCCAGTTCTTGTACCTTTTCCTAAAGCATCTTCTAATAACCACGGCTGGATTATATTGGACAGCTGTCTGGACCTTGTTCTAAGAGCCAACTGTCTCTTGTTTTTTCATCGTTTCATATTTCCTCCTGTTTCCTAAGTTTTAGGGTTGTCCCACTCCCTACTTCTCCATGGCATTGCCCTCTTGCAGGATTCCAAAAATGCTCCAAGATGCCCAAAGGCTGCTGCTGAGCTCAAATGCAAAAGAAGGAAACACAATGTCAGATTGTGAGGTCCAAGCTTCTGAATGAGCAGGCACACATCAGCAATGTGAATTTACAGCAGAATTTACACCTGCCTCTCAGGGAAAACCAACAGGATGGGCATCTCTGCTGATAGGGGCATTTCTGAAGAGCAGGAAGACTGGCAGATTGCCCTAATGGTGAATACATAAATAAAGAGAAACCATATTTTGATAGGCATAAACATTCAAATGCACACCTGCAAAGCATATACTTGGGACAGACCTAACAGTCTTGTGGACATATATGACCCATTGCCCCCAGTATATGCACAACCTCACACATTTGGGGTCAAATTTTCCTTATGAAGTTGACCACCTCTCACTGCTTAATACCATATATTGTTCCTTGGTAGCAAAGTAGCCAAGTGGAGCAAAGGCATAGTGAGATTCCCAAACACAAACTCCTTCTTTCCTTGTTTCACAAGGAGAAATGCAACATGACACAGCTCTTCATCATCTAGTTGGGATTTTCACGCTATTAAAGGGTGGAGCTGTTGTAATTCCCCAACTCTCCAGCCAGGATGTCTGTGACATGGCAGAACATGACACCACCAACCTCCTTCTTCCACCCAGGGCTTGGTGGACATCTCCCAGATGCTTTTCTGTCTCCAGACACCCCAAGCAGTACAAGGAGCTCTAGCATTCGTAGGACACAATGAGAGCCTACAGGGCAGACACAGACAATCCAAAACTCATTCTACTCATGCTTTCAGATGTTTTGGTGCAGGCCAGCCCCTGGCACATATTAACAGTATATCTTGGTCATGCCACATGGCTCCACAGTACCCTGCAAATTCTTTCTAGAGTCTCTCTTTTGCCAATGTAGATATTCCCTGGGAATTTTGGACCTCTCCATTACCAACCCCTCAAGAAAGTACCATCTTCTAACTCAAAGTTGTTTGTGCATGTTTTAAAGCATTTTGCAATAATAGTCATTACTATTAGTGTTTCCATTTTTTTAGACTGGAAAATAAGGTCACTGAAAGAGGAGTTCAGTCTCCAGTAGAAAATAAAAGGACTCATCCCATGCCCTCCTCACAGAACTCTGCTAAGCTTGATAGAACGTCATTGCCCAATGAGTGACACTGTGTTGATGGGGATCTTCTTCCAGGCAGCTCTAATTATCTATCATTATTAGTGGCTGAGAATGTCCCTGAGAGAAGGTGATTCCCAGACCCCTCTTGCAGGGTATCCTGCATCAATTTCAGGAATAGCTGGGGCTTGGCAGTCCTGAAGACAGGGTGTTTGGTGCAGGTGAATTTACCGGCTTAGTCTGCCTTGCTAGAAATGCCAAAATACCATATTATTCAATTAGGTACGTCATTTAAGCACTGAAACAGCCTTATTCCTTTGGCCCAACCCTTCACCTATACATATTTCCTACCAATGCCCTGCCTGTCTCTCCTTGCCATAGTGTTTCCAAGCATCTTCAGGCTTAGGGGAAGGAAAAACCAGAAAACATCTGGTGAACTTGGAAGGCAGGACTCAACACTAATCCTTCAATTCTTGGCAATCAGGCCACTAATTTTTGTGTCTGCCCTGTTCAACCTTATCTTAACTAACTCATTAAGGGGATTACCACTTTGTTGGCAATTCTCGATCATGATTTACCTTGAATGAAGTGCAATTAATAAAGTAGTTGCCTAAGTGGCAGCCAGGAGGCTGCCTGGAAGGAAGCATTTAAAGAACGCAAGTAAGGAGCCCCTAAAAGAATAGTAATGCTCTTCCCTTTTCTAATACATGGAGGGGTCCAAAGCTCTTCTTTGTCATGAAGATTATAATCATCTAGATTGGGTCCTATCCCAAATCCACATACGTTAATTTAATTAGAAATAAATACCAATTGGGGAACACATTTATAGAGGTGCATTGTCAGCAGCAGCCTTATGCCCAGTGTGTCTAATTATATCAAGCTTTGAGAATTTGACGGAAGGTAATCACGTATTGAGTTTGTTCAGGCATCAATAGCCAGTGTGGGTGAAGTAAGGCCAGAGCTGCTAGCAACTCATATTTAAATCACTATGATGGATGGCTCTTGGAGAATTCATCTCAACTACACTTAGATGTAGACATCCAGATGTGTCAGTGACCCCACATTTGTTCTATACCAGCAGAAGGCAACAGGCACTTCTAGGGTATAATTTGACTTGGTTTAGGTCTATACTTGAGGAGAACATGAGTTATGCTCTCCTTTTCACTGAGTGGATCAATCAGTTCTACAATGACAATAAAAAGAGTGCAGGTGACTAGCACAGATGTAGGTGTCCTTTTCTGATCTGGTGAGTCCCACCCAGAAAGTGTGAGGCAGCCCTTTGGCAGAGTGCAGGCCAGGAGAAACCACGCCAGAGCGAAAAGGGATGACTGCAAATTCCCATGGCCAGATCAAAGGGAAGCTTTGAGCTGAAGGGCTGAGCGTGCCTCACCTCTAATCATGGCCCCTACAAAAACACCACCCAGAGCTGGAGGACCATGTGTGACAGCTGGCAAAGCGGTGGCAGACGATTTGACCAGACCTACCACCCAGGCACGGCTTCCTCTCAGGAAAGTTGCAGAGATGTGCGGGTGGCAGCTGCTGCTATTTTTCTCCCCTCTCAGCACATACCACCGTGGAGTTGTAGGGAAAGGCGAGTCATCATTTACCCGGCCACAAGGTATCATTGAAGATGGATGGCACAAACCCCGGGTTATGTTTTGACTGAAGACAGCTGGGGTTTTGTTTTCCCTCCCCTCTCCCTCAGAACGGTGTGGAGGACACAAAACCAAAGCCCTCTCCTTGCAGCAAGAGCAAGGGTGGAGGTGTCCATGAGGACGGCAGAGTCACTGCCCTGGAGAACCCAGGCAGGAGGGATCCAGAGGATAGGCTGTAAAAATGGGGTCAGGCTAAGGCAAGCAGTGGGCAAAGGAGTCCCAATGCACTGCAGCTGCAAACAGTGACCCACATCCACGCTCTGAGGCAGCTCTGCTTCTGCTGCTCTACTGCAACGAGCATCCGAGGGAGTGAAAGCTCCCGGTGGGATCTCTGATGCTCAAACCCATTCCGACACTTACACCGCCGCACACCAGCATCACCTCACACTTCACTGAGCTCCGTCAGCAGAGCATTGCCAAAAGCTGGAGGCTGCAAACCCTATTCACAGGCTTAATGTGAATTTCCTTTCCCAGATATGGCTTTACATTCTCCAGCTCCTTGGAAGTAGACTAGGATGATTTCCCATGGCGTTTTGCTTGTTTGTTTGTTTGTTTGAAACACACTGGCCCTTCAGAAGAATTGAGTTTCCCCTGGCATTTTTCTGTTGGCAATCAACAAAGTTTTAAAGCAGGGACATTCCTGTGAGTGCCAAGCATCCACAACACCAAGGCTTACAGTGGTGTTATTTGGTACAAATCCATATGAGAGACAGAGCTGTTGACAGCTAATCTCTTTCCACTTGTCCCCTGCCCTGATGTGTGGGCTGTGCTGCATGTTCTTTGAAGACACCAGATGTCTGAATTAAATCCTTTCCATGACAAATGGGAAGTGTTATGCCAGCTTCCCTGCTGTTTTAGCAATCTTGGCTTCAGGGGGTCATCACCTGGCCATTGGTGGCATCAGCCATAGCCCTAACACTACTGTCATCTTTGCTTAAACAATGGCATTAAGCTGGTTTTGTCCCAGAGACACCAGGAGGGACGCACGCACCCCTTGGCACTGTTAACGTCATTCACAGCTTCATATCTCAGGGAATTTTTTTAGAAGCCCATAGTATCCCAATCAAGCACATAACACTGTGCATGATAAGTCAGACATAACTAAGTCTGAAATAAGTCCTATTAATACAACTGTCGCTACCCAGCAGCCAAAAGGTTATCTGGGGGAAAGCATTTAGACAATGCAAGCAAGGAGCCCCTCCAGAAAAGTAACAATATTCTTCTTGTTTCATAGTACACTGAGGAATCCTAATACAAACAGCAAGGTTTTCACTTAGCCATGGCATGGCTACTTTTGGAGAAGGAGAAGGGTTGGTTTTCTGTTTTTGGTTTTTTTTTTTAATTATGCTTTCAGGAGACCAATTTAGGAGGCAGAAATGCAGCAGATGGAAAGAGGCCCAGAAGGCCATCAAGATCAGTATCGTTGTGTTGAGGTTACATTTGTATTTCACAAGCATGTGGTTTTTTTCCACTAAGACCTTTTTTAAACTTATTAATACACATTATCCCCATCATCCCCTCTCCCATTACTTTCTGCTCAGAGCAGTTAAGATGTACATAAACTCCTCCACTGCCCATGGGCAAAACTTGACACATGGTCAAGTCTCATACAACTCCATCCCTTACTGTTGTTTGATAGTTACTCCTGATCTCTCATCTCCTCTGCCTTCTGAAACTCTTTTGGTACACCTACACTTAGCTCCCAGGGTTGTCCTAAGAACTTTTCTCATTATTTTTACTCAGCTCATGATCTGATAGGAAGGAAGGCACAGTACAACATATAGACACTTGACTAGAATATGAGCTGTGACCCAGGACAGTACAAGATGCTCCACCTGGTCTTCAAGGGGAACAGATAAAATATAATGAACATTTCACAGAGTAGAAACCCAACCATAAAACTCTACTGATACTCTGTGTTTTCAGTTTTATGTTTGGTCCCCAGTGTTTTCAGAAGAAAAATCATTTCAGGCTGGACTGAAATGACAGATCATTTTGAAATGGCAGAAAATATATTGTTTGGGAGTCAGATAGAGAACTGAATTGCTGACCTCTTAAAATACCTAACTATACTGATAATGAAAGTAAAGATAGAAATCAACCATTATTTTCAGCTGAACTGGTGAAGACTTTCATTAAAAAGATACGTAATTCAAGATCAGGAAGATGGCTCAAAGTCTTTGTCAAGGTCATGCAGAGGATGCTGCTACATAAGGAAATACACAAGCATGTTTTTCTCCAGCCTGCACTCTTTTCCACCAGAAGATGGTCACCTTGAATCTTTCTTGTATCTGCATTTCCTGAGAGCTGAAAAATTACAGCAGTATATCACCACTGCTCCTACTAGAACTTCAGCAGACTTTATGGCTTCCAGGTCCCTACTTTGTTTTGGAATAAGCCTGGATCTGCCATGTTGTGACTTTTGATTCACCTGGTCCCTCAAGAAGTGGATGCAAATGCCTTGTGTGAAGGAGCAGTGTCTGGTTTGGGGTTAGGAAGCACTGGTTTGGGTCGCAGAGTCACTCCATGGGATGGTCCTGGGTGGAGACAGAACTGGAGATGGGGAGAGCTGAGGTAGCACTAAAGGTTATGGAGTGGCGAAGGACTGTGGAGAGACATGAGATCAGTGGTGCAGCCAGACTGAGAAATAGATTTGGGGAGCCCATGAGGTTCCTACCATGAGGAAAGAAATACAACATAATCCTGAACCTCAATACCTCAGACTGAATCTGCTCAGCCGTAGTGTTGTGCTCTGAACCCCCGCTGAGTGAGGAACCGCAGCCTGGTAAGTCTACAGGGCACAGGTTCAGCTTTGCACTTTGAAGGAAGCTTGTCCAAGCACGTGGCGACTCAAAGCAGCCTCACCTTTGGAGCTGATGCTCCTCATCTTCAGCCTGAGCCAGAGTTCTGGGTTGCAGTGCCCTAGCAGGGCTTCACACCGCCTTGCTTCTTGCTTTCCTGTAGACACTTTCTGGAGTTTAAGGAGCAGTCTGCTTTTCAATCACTGTCCTTTTCCAACTCTGGTAGTAGGCTATAAATTGATAGCTCCCTTTCTTGGATGGGGAATGTGTTGCCACAACTTTCCGGAGTGCAAAGGGAAATTCCAGAGCTTCAAGAGGAGAATGACACAGCCACTTTGGAGAACTGAGACGGCTTCTGGCAACGGCCAGCACCCGAAATATAAAACACTTTGTAGACTGACTGTTCTCCCTGTAGCAACATGGGTTTGGATTCTCCAGCCCTTTATTGATGGCTGGCTTCCCGCCTTCTCTGCAACTCCCCCCTTCACCAGCCCCACCAGCAGATGTTTGTTCAGATGTTCGCAACCATGGAAGAAATTATAAAACCTAAAAAATACCCTCTGTTAAATCCTGGAGGGGAGCCTGGGGTGTAGGAGAGGTCAGACGTTGCCTGTGCTGTCTGCTTGAAGTAGACACTAACTCATGGGTTGGGTCTTTGATGGAGAAGAACCCCAAGGCTACAGCTTGTGGACCACAATGCAACACTTTGGGGGGGATTCAGACCCTCAAACCTCCTGGTAAGTTGGTGCTAAGAAGGAAAAAGGCCTGTCTTAACCCACATGCATGGGGGCAGGTGGGCTCCACTGTTCTGCATATAATTATGGGACAGCATTGCACTTGTGCCCCTTGCAATATGATTGTCTTAAAATGGAAGGTCTGAAACAGGACAGGGAAAATTAGTCACCAGATAATACATTTGGTGGATATGATGTATTGAAAAGTGCCCAGGAAAAAATGAAACACTTTTTTATGTAAAAATAGCTAAATATTTTACTATTTAATTTGGTAAACAGCTTAAAGTAAGAAAAAATATGAGGCATTATTATTTTTATTATTACACTTATACTTTTGACATAAAAGCATTTCACTTTGTCTTTCATTTCCAAAATTAAATGTTTTGTCTTGCAAATACTGGCAGCCTTTTCTTATCTTTTTTTTTTCTTTTAGATTCAAATATTTTTATATTGAAATGGCATAGTTCATATAAAATTGACTTAAAGAATCCCNNNCCCCCGCATTAGATCACTCCCAACCCTACCAAAACAATTCTTTTGGGGCTGAACAAATCCATTTTGAGTTGCCAAAAAAGAATTTTTGTGGGTTTTTTGTGTGTTGCTGAAACCTCCTCCTG
The DNA here is from genome assembly GCA_025311575.1 of Elanoides forficatus. Lineage (NCBI taxonomy): Eukaryota > Metazoa > Chordata > Aves > Accipitriformes > Accipitridae > Elanoides > Elanoides forficatus. Next base: position 44,000,419 of record JAOBAS010000071.1, read on the forward strand.
AAAATTCAAGCTGGTTTCTTTTAATATTTTAATTCCCCCACCAAGCCTAAAAACAGCCACCCTTTGCCGAACTAATTTTGCTCTCAGATGACACAGTTGTGTAACTAACTCCTCTAGGCTGCTGATTGATGTGTCAGTCATGCTAGTAGTGAATGAGACCACGTGAGGCATTAAGTTGGCCCAAGTGAAATGAGCTCGATGGGTCTCAGGCAAGACACAGCAGAAAGGCAGCCTGTAAAGCACAAATCTCCTGGAAACCAAGGAGTCATTTTTTGATGTGGAAGCTGAAGCTCTTGCTTGTACACAGTGAGGTCCCCCGAGAAACAAAATATCTTGGCAAAGTACATGCACCACCAGCACCAGCCACCACAACCACCTACCGCGCTTTTCTTCCTCCAAGGTCTAGTCTGACAGTGCTTTGCAGCTCAGCGACCCACGCAAAAGAGCTTCAGTGTCCTTGGTAGAAAACATCAAGGTTTTCCCAGACATACCCAGACACAACCCCATACCTTGGCGTTCACACAGCAACACGATGCAAACATCATACTCTCCCAACTCTGTCCCAAAGGTGGTGTTTTTCTCCATCGTCGGCATTGCAGCCATCACCACCCCAACCCTCCCAGGGATGGGATGATGCCAACCACCAGCCCCCAGCAAATCCCGTTCATCCTCATGCACTTGCAGCTCTGGGAAAATCAAACAGTAGCTGGACCCCTTTAAAACGTCATACCCCTTGTCCCGCAACTCTCTTGAAAAAAACCCAGGAATAACCTGCCAAAGAGTCACCGCGATAACATGCTGGCAGTGGGGAGAGCTTTGCTTTTCTTTCCTGAAGCTGGCAGGCACAGCGCACATGCTGCTCCCAAAATAATCACAGTATAACCCAGCCCCAGTTTCAAATGGACCAAAACATCCCCGTTGAAAATCCACGAGCACAAAGTAGTATCTGCCATACTTTGTACTCTGGGGTTTTGGGGTTTTTTTTGTTTGATTTTTTAAATTATTTTCCAAAGCAGGACGTTATTCATTGTGAGCAGAAAAACAGTGTGCTCTGATCTCACTATGTAACCACAACCGTACTGGATGTTCCTACCCGTCCTCAGCACCACTGGGGAGCTCAAGTCTGAAAAGCTGAGCCCCAGCTGGGAGACTGGTCAAGAGGCTGGAAATTTTAAATCCTGCCCTTTTATCAAAATTTCAAATTCCAATGGAAAAAAGAAAGAAGGAGAAACCCTTTCCCTCTCCCTGCACAACCACGAGTTTTTCCTTTCAGTTCAGCCTGCTGGGGTCCTTTGCTTGATTTAGAGGTTTATTTATTTATGTAGAAAGAAGCCAAATCTGAAGTTTCCTATAACCGCAATTGGAGCTGACATTTCAGAGTTTTGTTTTGGGTTTTTTTTTGGTCCGCTTACAATGGTGTCAATGTCCAAAACCTGATCATATTAACAAGTGCTCTGACCCGTGACGCTTTTCTCCAGGCATTGCAGCGGAGCCTGCAAGGTGACACGGAAAAACAAGTTTCTCCCGAGACCCACAAGGTCTGTGCATGTCCCGCAGCCTCAGTCCCCAACGCCCTTTCACACTCATTACAACCAGCTCCTGCCGTCATACACAAGGATGTTGGAGGCACATTCAATCGCTGTGTTTATAAAGTGCTGTCACCAAGCAGCATGGCATTCAATGGTGTTTCATTTCTGGACAGAGAGGGGTGCATTTTTCGGGGAGGAATTCTTTTTGCAACCGTTAAATTAAAGAGAGACAACATATTTACCTCTGCCAGGCTGTGACTGTTACCTACTAGTCAGCACTAACCACAAACACTGAAAAGTTTGAGCTATTTTCCTTACCAACATTTTATCTTTTTTCTTCTTCTTTTTTTTTTCTTCTTTTTTTTTCTTTCTTTTCCCCCGAGCACTCAGCAGTTATTGTCAGGCTGCTCTTAACCATAGCTGGGTTCTTGGTGATGCCTTTTTTTATCTCCTTGCTCCCCATTGCTGTTTTTTTAAGGCTGGGTGGGTTAGAAACCGGTTTGTTTTTCTAAGATTGTTCACAGCAGCAGACTTCTTGCAGGAGATTTTTCAGTCACATCTGCCCAGTGGCTGCGATGTTCTGCTGCTTCCCAGAAAACACAAACGATAGATTGTCACTGTTTCTATTCTGGGTTTTGGATGCGTAATTTTGCTGGAGCAGAGCAGTTTTTGCACGCTGGAGGCTGGGCAGGCTCCGGCCAGGTCACGGGCTGAGTGCCACCTTCCTTCCCGTTCCCAGTACAATCCCAGCAGGGCGGGCTGCATGGTTTGGCTCTCCTGCACCCATCGGAGGGCTGGGAAGGGGGCACTGGTCCCCAGGTTGGCCAGGCAGGCACCTTGCATGGGTATGGTGTGTGCTTACACATGCACCGGGCATTTGGATAAAGAAAAAATTTATAGGGGTATGCATGGGTGTAAATCTTTGCTCATCTATATATATGTCTGTATATATGTGTGTATTGATTTATATATACATATGAATATACATAAATGCACACTCACATTTCTTTTCTACATACACGTCTATGCACACATGCACATACTATATACACACACACTTACCACATATATATATATATGTATATTATGGAATCATAGAATGGTTTGGGTTGGAAGAGACCTTAAAGATCATGTAGTTCCAACCCCCCTGCCGTGGGCAGGGACACCTTCCACCAGACCAGGTTGCTCCAAGCCCCGTCCAACCTGGCCTTGAACACCGCCAGGGATGGGGCAGCCACAGCTTCTCTGGGCAACCTGAGCCAGGGCCTCACCGCC
>JAOBAS010000071.1:44003322-44040411 GCA_025311575.1 Elanoides forficatus
GGTTGCTCCAAGCCCCGTCCAACCTGGCCTTGAACACTGCCAGGGATGGGGCAGCCACAGCTTCTCTGGGCAACCTGAGCCAGTGCCTCACCGCCCTCACAGGGAAGAATTTCTTCCTAATGTATATCGGAGGCACAACTCACATTAACAACCATACACAGTCATTAACCCCCAAGGCAGTCAGGGAAACCAGAAGTGAGAGAGGATGGTTTATAAAGGACTGGTCTGAATCTGCACTGATCCTTTTAAATCTAGAGGCTAGCATCTTTTGGATCTAGAGCACAGACCTTTGGAAAAATAGGATGCAGGTATTCAGCTGGGATAAATCAGCATGGGTGAATCCGTGATTGGCAGGGGCTGTGATAATTGCCCCCCTGCTGGGAATTAGTGTGTGACGTGGACAGCATTCGCCAGCAAAAGCCGCTAAAGCTGTCCTGATCCCTGTTATTAGTGTCAGTAACACCCAGTTCCCTGGCTACGGCTGGGATTCTGGGAAGCAGCTATCTCGTCAAAGAGAGCTGGGCTGCAAGCTGACAGCATACTCTGAGTATAGCGTGATGATTTCAGTTTAAATTTAGGTGAGTCCCGCTCTGCCTGTCTGCTTTTTTGGGATTCAGATTGCAGATAGGACAGGGAAGGGAACAATGCCATGTAAGATGTGTGGAGACAATGAGACATGAAATTAAACTCAAGAAGGAAATTTGCTTAGCAGAGAAAAAAAACAATATTGTGGGGATTACATTGGCATTGCCCCTCTACTAACATTACATCCATTTCCTTTCCCATATTTCTTTCCACTTCTTTACACTGGCCAGCATATGATAATTTCGTACATATATTTATGAAATATTGTTAGGAAATATGCTTTGATGTTGCTGGTTTTAATAATACCTGGGCTTTAACCAACCCTTTTGTCGCTTGGAAACCTTACAACAAAGTCTAAGCAAACAGATCAGTCCCTGGGCTGGGGGAGGAAAGAAGACGGAGGTGGAGAAGCTCACTACTAGTCTAACATCAGAAAGCTCTATACTGTGAGACTGTTCAGAGCCACTACAACTTTAGGAGTGGCGGGGATGATTTCAGACTCAAAGTCCCAGAACCTGTGCAGGTCTCATCGGCTGGAGCCATGTGCATAGAGAGGCAGCAGGAGCTTTTCCCATGCTCCTGGTCGTGGCGCAAAGCGGATCGGTTACCCCGCTTCTGGCCGGTCCAGAGCAGGTACCCACTGCACGCCTCTGCCTGAAAATCACTGTAGGTACACTCTGCCTTTTCCCGCTGCCAAGGGGAACTGCTCCGTAGCAGCTTTTAGGTATTTATATCAGCCCTACCCCTCTAACACATCAAAACCCTTCATGAAAGCCCCTCTCAGAGCTATAATTATCACTGTCTCCAGTTTGCTTCTGCAGCATGTAAGCGCAGAGATAGGTCTTTACCCAAGGCGATTGCTCCCAAGGTCAACCGCTGGGGCTTGCACAGCGAAGCTGAAGGGCTCTTTCACTTGGGAATGTATTTCACATGGAGATGCATTGCCCTTGGCCAGCACGGCAGGGACTCGGTGACAGTTTGGTAACCAGCCTGCCCCTGGGAAGGGATGGGGCGCAGGACCAGGAGGGAAGGCAGCACATCATCATCCGGCTCTGAGTCGTGTCCCCATCAGCTCACAACCTATGTGGCTCTGCTCCACACCCACAAACCCCTTTTTCCATCCTGTCAGCACAGACACGGGGCAAAAGTACACCCAGTCACCTCTGCATGAACACTAACCTCTTTGCAAAAGTTAGGGGAAACCCAGAAACCCAAAGTTTCTGTTTCTATTAAGAGCCACTGTTCTTCTCCGCCCCCATCCCTCCTATAGCTACTCTCAGCATTATTTCCCCTTCTCCAAGTGAAGATTTAACCGGTTTATGAGAGGAATAAATACTCTGTCTCTACAGTCCAGCTTTCCAGCAACCTGGGAGAAGTTAGCACTTTGGCCAGGGCTTTCTGCATGCTCTGAGCTGTGCATTTAATTTAAATTTAATAGTTCTTGCACGTTACAGAAATGGTGATTAAAACCATATTGATTGAGGTTTAGCAGCTATGTGAGAAATGCAGACCTTATTACAGAGCTGCTCCGTATCCAGAGTGTGCTTTTAATAACTCCCTGCTCATCAAGGGGCAGACTGGAGAGAGAAAAAGAAAAAGGCAGGACTGGGAGGCACCGGCTGAAGGGATGATGCTAAGGCTGCAGGTTGGGCAGCTCCCACTTGCTTCCCACCTTGGGCACACACACCCATAGCATGAGATCTCCGCACATATATGTTGATTACTTCCCCATCTATAAATCAAAGAAAACCTACCTTACACGCAACTACAGATGTGCAAACAAGCCTACAGAGGCTACATCCACACCACGTGCTGGAGAAGCAGACAAACATGTTGGCTGAGATCTCAGAAGATCATCACAGGATGTAAGGGCTGTAAGGGCTTGCTAGGTCAGGACCTGCTGCAGGCCACTCGAAAACCCCAGAAACTGTCAAAACAGGACTTATTTGTTATTCTTTCATCCCCCCCCCCCTCCCGCCTTTTCAAAAAGCTGCAAAGTTCATTTGGTGGCAAAGCTGAAATAAACAACCTCTTGTCCTAGTTTGTCTGAGATAATGACTGAAAAGAGAAAATGAACCGGGAAAAGAGTAATGGCATTGAAATCACCCTGCTGAGAGCAGTGCAAATGCTTTCAAACCAACTCTTTGCTTTTGCATAATTCTTTGCTTTGCACAATTTCTGGGCTTCATGCAGAAGTGAAAGCAGGCTGGGAAATAGTGCAGAGACAAGGGGTGTACAAATATCAGGGGAGACAGAAAAAGATGTGAAACGTGCAGGTGTACAACAGGAAATGTAGAGGGAGATGAAAAAAATCCCCTAGCCATGCTTGCAGAAAATCTTACTTTTGATGATTTCAAATGAGTCAGTAAAGCTGGGCTACCCTTGGGCAAGGTTTACCCAGTGCCACAGCCTTGTCTTCTGTATTAGGGAAATAAAGTTAATGGTGTTTCAGACCGTCTACAGAAACCATCTCCTTTCCTTAAGAGACTAAGGAAAACCATGTTCAGAAAATCCCGCTGCACTCCTGCCTCACAGCAATCCAGATACAGACTCAGAAAGCCGCACATTTTACTTTCAAGGCCTGAGGCTTCAGTAATGCTGCAACTCTGAGTTATTTCAAATAAAGAAGAACATATGAAACTTGACAGGTTTTCCTCTCTACATCCCTCAGACCAAGCTGAGCAGTTTACAGGTTTGGTTTTGTACATCTCTATGCCACAGACATCAGACATTGCAGAAAAGTTTTTTTTTGGCATCTGCATAACAGAGACTTGGAAGAGGAAACTGCCCAGAAAAATTTTTTTTTTTTTTTTTTTTAAAATCATCCTACTACGTATTTTAGGGTGCCACTGAGCATTTTCCAAATTTTCAGGGGAAAAGTCATTTTGATTAAGAATGAAAACAGGTTTGGGTTTTGTGTTTTACTTGATGACAGTTTTAGTTGGAAATGAGGCAGAAAAATTGTTCCAGATAGGTCAAAATGTTCTCTTTTGCCCAAACTGAAGTAATTTCAACCATTAAAAATTTCTGGGTATTTTTTTATATAAGAAGGAAAGAACCCTCCAAAATTAATAGCTGCTTCAGATCAAAAAGAATCTAAACAGGGAATTAACTAAAAAAACCTGAAACTGGTAATTTTCTTTATCCTTTTCAGATTTCTTTGGAAAACCCTTTGCAAAATCTGTGTGTATTTGCAAAACATTCTGGTACCACCAAACTGCACTTTTCAAGTCTCCCCAAAAAGTATTTTTACGAGAAACATCACCCAGCTCTGCGAACAAGAGCGATATACAAAGATAGCCAGACTTTCGTTGGCCCAGAAAATTCATCTGGAAAGCTCCTTCAATTTCCAGCGCTGTTCGGTTTTGGCCCTAAGAATGAGTGGAATATACCACAAAGAAACCCTTTTGCTGTGTTTTAATGCATGCTTGCTCAACATCTTACTATTTCTTCGCCTCTCTGCATCCTGGCCTGTATCTCTTGGGGATTATCTTTTTGGGGGATGCTACAGCCCCGGGGACTTGAGTCATCCCACATCCCCTCTTCTGATGAAACATTTCCCTGGGTCAAGGCTACAGGTTGTTTCCTAACGCTGAAATCCCTTTACACTTTCAGGCACTGATTCATTTCTGTCAAGCATGCTGCCAAATTCATGTCAGACTGGGGCCATCTGCTCCGAAGGAAGGGACAGGAGGGACAAAGGTGCTCTCTCCGCTATTAAAAGCTGCCCTGCAATGGCCTGGGAATGCCTTGTGCTTCCAGAGTGACATGGAGTGTGATAAATAAAGGAGAGAATAAAAGAGCAGAGCTGCCTTTAGAATGGCATTTTAATTACGCTTATCTCTGGGGTCCACCTAGAAGCACTGAAGCAAACTGCTAATGGGGCATTAGAAGTTTGACCATCACTTGACTTTTTACGTGCTGAGCTTGCCCCCACCTCGTGCATGCTTGTGTGCGCGTAACGTGTGTAAGGTCAGACCTCTGCACCCCCTGCTACGCAGGGAGCGTGAGACCGAGTACGAAAAAGCACCATTTGTAAAGGGAAAGTGCTATGATGTGGACTTGAGCAGTCATGAATTTGGAGGGGGATCCCTCCAGAAAGACGATCCTTTTCCAGCTCCCACTCAAAGCAATTGCTGCCCACCGTGACCTGAAATCCTCAGGTCAGGTTTTTCTGAGGAAGGACCACGGGCTACTGAATTTGGATTCCCCCCGGGCTTCATGTGGTTGACGGATCGGGAGAATGCAGGATTTTCTTTCAGACAGGGTAGAGATTGCTTGGGTTCAGGATCCTGCAGATCTATTCTCCTCCATGGTCAGCCCAGAGCCAGGATTTTGGAGTAGGTCCATCATTTCTTTTAGAGTAGGGCCTCGGGCAGAATTGCTAACACGTAGCAGCCAATGTCTATACTGTGGAAAAGTCCCCAGGCTGGTAGAAATCCAAACCTATACAGCACCGTACAAACCAGATAGTTTTACTGGTTTGCATCCAGGCACAGCCCAGCTCTGGCAGTGCTCTACTGGTAAGCACCAAGTACTTGCAGTTCTCATTAGCTGGGGCACCAAAATAAGCTACCAGGGGTCTTCACTGCATCCAGGTCATGGCTCCAGTGTGTCTATACTTCAGTGGGCCCTCTTCTCTACCACTGCTTTATTCGATCTACCTTAGGTGCTCATCTTTGGGTGAGATGAATGAACTTCTGAAAGTGCCTGTTTCTCTTTAGCAGCTGTACTGGGAGCCTGAAGAGACTAGCTCATGAATATCTAACTTGTAGATGCCTGAAATAACAGCACGTGAATCCCACTTTTTTTCTTCCTTTCTTTCTTTCTTTGTCATTGGGCCCAAAATGCTTTTCCCTAACCAAAATCTTTGGGCTCAGCAGAGCTCATGTGAGTCAAAATCTGCATATGAGATGTCAGGTTAGGTGATAAAACAGCCTCAAGCTCTGTAAAACAAGCACTCACCACGCTCAGCGACATGAAATGCTAATAGGTCATGCAGGAGCATTTGGCTTTCTTCACTCATCCTCATCTTTCCATTTGGTGTAGGCTGAGCAGGACAGAGGACTCTGGTTATCTGGGGTTTGAGTGGAATTTCTCCTCTTTTATTCTTTTCTGGTTCTTCTCCTGTGCCCATCATAAGGGTGTCAGGGCACTTTGGTGCATTATCTTGTGCAAGAGGGAAGTGGGTCACATGTTAATTAGTTGTGGAAACTTTTTAATAAAGCAATCCAAACCTCCAGTCACCCTCTGCACTTATTTGGACTGTCTACTAAGACCATGTGCTTAAGATGATAGTAACTTGAACTTGTGCAGCCAAAGGTTTCAGGGTGGAGCTCCTTTTCTTTACTATAACCAGCTGAGGTAGACATCTTATGTAAACTAAATGTGTAGGTTCCCCCCGTAGAAGCCAGACTGGACTTCTTCCACTTTCAATTTTATTCATCCCATCCTAAGAAAGTTATCTGGTATTTAATATAGGTGGCATCTGAAATCTTCCTCTGGAGTTACAGGACTTTGTACTGTTATTATGCTGAAAAGGGAGTTTTCTCTATGCATCTGAAGATATTTTGCCAGATCTATGCAATTTCTGAGCACATTCCTAAGAGGCATTCGCTGCACACTAAATTAAAAATAAATCACAATAAGCTTACAAAAGTTCTCACACCTTGCCAGAGCACTGGTCCATAGCAAGTCAGAGGCAATTCCCATAAAACTCAAAAGGAAACATTTCCTACTGATTCCCACAAGCTTGCAATGGTGTCTCCTGTCTTTGCTAAACTTTCAGTCTTTTTGCCTGAGGCCTCCTCAAGACTCGCTACTCAAATTTCTCTGTGCTTGAAAGGCTCAGGAAAAAAACACTGAGAGAGAAGGAGGCCCAGCATGGGCTTGGTTTAGCCTGGCAGGTGTCTGCCCACTTCAGAAACCTTCAAATATGTGAGCACAGGAGGGAAATTGCTCTCTAAAAGTATTTCTACTGAGATGCACTGTAGGCCAATAATAATAATGGTGATGACAATGGAAATGTGTAGCACCTGGAAGGAAGGAAACCAAGGGAAAAAATAAGTTGGAGAGAGAAAGATGAGAGGGTGTTGGGAGGTTGAACGCCTATGGTGGCCACCTTCAGCTGTCTTGATCCTAACCTTGGACCAGCAAATGGCTGCTTCTGGCAAGAAAAAAACCCTCCTTCCTAAGCAAACCCTGTCGTATGATGCTTTCCGTGGGTCTGGGTTGCAAAGGACCTTGCGCTCCTGCCACCAGCCAGCTGCAGGTTACCTGCCGTTGAGCCTCCCATGCCAGGGAAGGTGTGGGCCCATGAGCTCATCCCCCGCTTCCCTCACACATCCAAATGAAATACTTGATTTGCACACTCAAAATGCCTCTCAAATGGGCCAACACCTCAGATTCCTTATTCACAAAGAAGCCTTTTTGCCTACAAAACCCTTCACCCCTACACCCCCCCATCCCCTTCTTACAGAAGTCAGGGATATAGCTAAATTCCTCTTTCTGAATAAAAGGTGCATTCAAAAGCTCTCATGCAGCTACAAAACTTCAAGAAATCAGGGCACACACCCCACAGCTACTGATTGCACGCAGAAACTCCTCAAAACCGTGACTACAAAACCTCTGTCTCACACACGTAGGCACAAAGGTGTCACATGCTGCTTCACCCTCTCTTGTACACACATTCATTACTCCCATAAACTGAATTTCTTTAATACAGCCACATGTTTAATAGAGCATTTTTTTCTCTCATGCACACTAAGGCAACACATTTACCCAACAAACAAAATCCTTTTTACCCACAAAGTGTCTCCTGCTTTTTCATTCTCCCTTCTAAGCACTTCTCACAGGTATGTCCACTATTAACTCATATACATTTCCCCCACGTCCAAGCTCACTCTGAAATAATCATTTCAGTCACTTCAGCCCAGAATAAATTCTCCAGCAAGGCACCAAAACCTACTGTGACGATCCCACCTAGCAGGGCATTTCTTTGCTGTCGAAATGAGATTTTTTTCCCCCACGACAATCAATCCATCTCTCCCAAGAGACGTTTGCTTCCCTCCCCGCAGGCAGCAGCCACCCCGAGCTCTGCTCAGCCCTGCTTCACGCTGCGGCAGATGTTTTCCCGCGTACCCCTGCACATCTGCCCAGCTACAACCCTGCCATCGCACTGCGGCACGCTCGGAGCTCTGGAGCTGAGCAGACAAGTCTGGGAGGATCTCATCTTTACCGGCACGATGCCTGCTTTATTTCCCTTGTGGCTGACTCCCATTCCGGATGCTCTTACATGTTTTCTTGCAGAAAAAGGGAAGAAGCTTTTATTTTTTAGGATCCCTGCAGATGTTCAGAAGCCAGCAGGGCTTTCAGGGAGAACAGGTTTCGCATGGCTTCAAAATCACAGTACTCTACAAAAATAAACGATGACTGGTTTTCCCCAGGCACCTGTATTACTGCATACTGCTACAATAAGCATATCAAGTGACGACAAGGGAAGGTGTGGTTATTAAGGATAACTCTATATGGTAAGCTGTGTCCCATCCAGGTCCTCACATACGCCAGCTGTCTCTGCGTGGCCTTTTTGAACCCAGGACTCACTGGACTCTGGCCACACGTCATCTCAGTTAACTTTAGCTGCCGAAATGTTGGCACTCAAATACCTGTCTCATCTCCCTTTATCAACAGATCAGCATCTCCCAAGGGTGATTCAATCCAGCCTGATATAGGCGTTTTGCACCGCTGCAAGGGATAAACCTCTAGAGAGTTTTTCTCTGCTGATTATAGATGATCTGTTTAAGATCAATGATCAACTTGCCAACGGTTAAAGCTAGTCCCACTTTCTGTGTCCATAACAATAAAAGACAAATCCTGTTTTGCATCAGCCTTACTATTTTTCAGGAGAGCGGAATAAATTTCTGGCAGAATGTGCCCCCCTGCTAAAAGACAGCATTCAGGTGGAAATGAATTAGATATATGGAAAAGACGATCTTCTTGCTAAAAAATCTCCTCAGGACAATCTGTTCCCCAAAGTAAAGAGGTTCAGGGGCCATTCTCGAGAAACATTTTCTTAAAAAAAAGACTTCACCTTGGATTCAGCCAAACTCTTATAGAAAAACAAAGAAAGAAAGAAAGAAACAAAAAAACCCAAATTCTTTTCTATGAGCTGCAAACAACATTCAATCACACCCAATATTTGAAAATTCCTAAGTATTGGATCGAATTCTATGGGAATGTATATGTGAATAACATTAAAACTTTAGAATAACTGCATTTACTTAAGGGGATGCATCTTACGTTTAGGCCACTGTAACTGAGATCCCAACAGAGACCCAGTATAGACTGAGACCATAAAGCAGCAAGAGAAAGAAAATGGGATTCTGGAGTGCAAAATAAGGCTCTTTTAAACCATTATCATGACAGCAGACTATAACAGTCAGGAAAATTGAAACAAGAAGTACTTTTCTCTACCACAGAAATATTTTAGTTCTGAGACTTTTGAGTGTCTAAAAAAAAAGTTAAAAAATTCCAAACACAAAATTGCGCAATAAGGTCTGAGAATAAATATTGATAATTTGACACATTCCCATCAAAAGATGCATTTTGATCATTTTTAGCATCTTGTTTTGATACAAGGTTGTTTTTCTCGCCTTTTTTAACTACAGATTATCTTCTGCATGAAAACAAGAAACAGTTTCATCCTGGAATGCAGAAATGGAATGTTTGGAGAATTTCAAAACTCATTAAAGCATTTTTTTTTAATGTTGTACAATGATCTAGGGACATATTCTGATCTACACCAGATGGCTTGAGTTCCACCAGAGCTAACTTTATGAAGCAGGAAGCAGTATATTTGCCAGACCCAGCCCCTGTGCACAAATAGTTTCAATTTTGACAAAAGCATTTTTGATGAAAAACATTTAATTGAAAAATTCCCAGGAAAACTTCTCTAGAGGCTATCATCTGCCTTTGCTATGAGTTTTGGATAAAAAAATCCCCACCAGACCCAAACCATGCATCTACCAATGGTTTCCCTGCTCCGATTTTCTGTATAGTAGATAATGGCATAGTCTCTGCGAAGATGAAGAGATGTTATCGCAGGAGTACAGGATTTACTTATTTTTTACGAACTCAATACATATTTTTTAGCACTTTAAAAAACGTAAGACTCCATAGTTGCAAATTGTGCTGGAGGGAAAATAAGAATTTGCATGAATAAGAGTGCAGAGTAAGTTTAAAAAAAATGCAGAAATTACTTGATTTCAAGTCCTATCTGGATGAAAATGTATTTAATGATCCTGAAATTGTGTTGGCTACAAAGATGCATGTCTATTTTTTGAGTGGTACCAGTTTGGGGGTTGTTTTTTTTTTTTTTTAATTACAACTCATCTTGCTACTGGACTTAGCTGCCCTTCATACCACAATGTCATAGTATCCCAGCTGAATATTACCACAATGTCATGGTATCCTCGCTGAAGCTATCTGTGACCTTGAAGAGAAGTTATTGCAATTGCCCCCTCCTCCTTTTAAAGAGCAGGAATGTTAAGTACAGAGATGTTAGCAGAGAGCTGGATCCCACCACGTACCACTTGCCCAAGGTCACACTGGAAGTTCTTCTCAGACCATGGCACTAACTCTGGTGTTATTACTTTAAAAACTAGCCCAAAACCAAATTCCTTGTAATTTGACTTCTTCTTACTCTGCCTGTGGCAATTGCCTTTGCTGTTCACTTTCTGCTCAAAACCAAGAGCTACTTTTGGAGAATGTCATCTCACAGCATTGAATACGCCACCACCAGAACCATCACCAACCCCAGCCCCACCAGACCCAAACTGCTTCCTCCAATGTCAGGTTAAAAGATACGTACTTTGATAGAAGCTGGGTTAAATTCAACTTCTTTTTTGGGTTCTGGTTCTGCTGGTTTGGGCGCTGGTTTGGGTTCTTCCTTCTTAGGTTCAGCCTTCTTAGGTTCAGGCTTCTTTGGAGGCATGTTGGTTTGCTGGTGGGCTGCTTTAGAAAGGGAGAGAAGGAGACGGACAGACAGACAGGGAAGGGGTGGCTGCTGCAGGATAGATCACCAGCGCACACAGGTCTTTATCCCTGTCCAGTCTCTTGAAGTCACACATTGTGTCACTCTCAGACCTGTCACATGTCAGAGCTTACAATAGGACCGCTGCTATAAAAGGACAAGACATTTACCCGGCTATTTTAGAGCCATCCCATACGGCATTGTTACGAATTAGCACTTAAATGGAAAGAGAGTTTGGGGGTTTTAGGTGTGAGGCTGGCGCTGGGTCAAACATTTTTGGTGTCGTGTACGAGTACAAGGGGGAGGTTGGGTTACAACCCAGGTCCCATCACTGGGTTTTCTCTCCCCAGGGCCATGCTGACACTTGCCTTCCCAGCTCACTTGCTGCCGAGGGTCCCTCTTTCAGGCTGGACGGCACCGCTGGCCTTTGTTGTGCTGCAGGTCATTAAAAGGCAAGCACAGATTTATATTTAGACATGAGGGTGGAGCTGTGCGGGAGGTTGACCATCAACATGTCAGCTGGCACAGGGGAGAATTCACGCCTCAGATCATACACTGGTCTTCTCCTGGGAAGGTGCAAAGGACCAGTATTGCTTATAGCAGAATGTATCTAACAAGCAGGGGAAAAAAAAAAAAAACAAAACCACACACACACAAAGAGTCTGGGATAGCACTAGGTGTCTGTAAATACATCCTCATGGCTGAGATTTTCCAGACCATTTTAGGGACCTGAATGCCAGATTCCTATTAAAATAACTAAGATAAGGGTATCCATTTGAAGCTTTTCTAATCCCAGCCTTACTTTCATTTAAATAAGCAACCTTCAAAGCAAAACAGAGTTAACAATTTTCAGATCTGCATTTGGTTATGTCATTTTGCTAAATCAGGAGGTCACTCTCTGAGACACAGTCGCTTCCACATTCCCGAGATTTATTTTTTTTTTTTCCAAAAAAACATCATCCCCTGTAACAAGACAACCACCCACCAAATCACAGTATATTTGAAAAGGGGATCTATGTTGGCTTTTCAAATAAATATCAGTTGAATCATAAATCTCTTTGGTTTACTCACTACACCATCCTGATAAGCTACCGTTCAAACCCTTGTCCGACCTGCTTTTCCTGACACCGTTGTCAGGCTGACCCCCCCCCCAGTGCCTGCCTCTCTGCGCTCCTCAGTTCCCTGGGTGCCTTTGCTGGAAGTGCGTTTGCGCTTTATCCTGCCCAGCTGCTCCCAAATCAGGGCACATCCATTACTGGCAGTGCGCAAGCAGCTTTGAAGTGCAACGTGAATACTACGCAGAAAGCTGGCCACCCCCATTAAGCTGCTGTCTCCACCATGGCTTCAGCAAGCGAAAACAGTTGGGGATCCTGGAGAGGCTGGAAGGGGAACGGAGAAGGGCTGAGCTTTGTGTCTATACACCATACTGTGTAGTTCCAGGTCCTACCTGAATGAGAGCCTGCTTTCTGATTCCAGGTTTGAGGCAATGCCGCGGTATTTATTGCAGTAACAAATACATCACTGCAATAGCGTGATTATCACAGTAATGGTAATTTGTGCTTTTGGCGTAATGGGAAGCAAATCTCATTCGTTTAACCAAAAAGGACACTTTCAGAATGTTGTCTACGACAGGAGCCCTGAGCTGCTCCTGACCAAACTGGTGAGGTATTTTTGTGTTTCAGTGTTTCAGGGACAGCCTGGAGAACTGCATTTTTCCCTGCAGCGTGTCACCTTCCAGGAAACCCAGTTCTGGTCAAAGCTGGTAGGAGAGAAGGGATGTGTGTCCCTGAGAAGCTGTGCAGAGGTCTGTCTACTCAGTCCGCCCAGATCAGACTCTAGCCCTGCCAATTCTCTTCAGTTCACAAAAGCCACAAGACCCGCTCTGAGGGAGCCCACCAGTTCACGTTTGTGTGGTCACCTGGGGAAGAAGTTTTCGGCAGAAGCTTACCAACATTTTGATCTACTCACTACAACCGGTGCAGCCAGGGGAGCAGTTCAGCTTCCCAAAGGTAGAAATCTAGATTTGGTCACTGGGTTATAGGGTGGGAATTGTTTGCATTCGAAACGCAACAGAGATGCAGTAGATGACCCCACCTGGCCTTCAGCTGCTGTTGCAGAAGGGCCTCAGTCTCCCATAGGGTCTGTGCCATAACTGCATACCTGCCAGTCCCATACATGTCTCAGGTACCATAGGGCATCAGAAATGGCTCTAGAAACACTTATGTAGGCAAATTAATCCCATCCCCTGTGAATTATTAAACTACAAGATGCCCACACAGTTCTGGAAAGGCCGTTGTAGGCAGAGGCATCTCAAATGACACCAGCTACTTCCATTTAAGCAACTGAGTGAAGGCACAGATACCTACAGCTGAAGGAGATGCATCACCATCACACTGAATTTATGGACTAGATCTCTGTTGACTGTGATCAGGAGCAGAGCCGCATAGTTCACGTAAAGATATTTGCATTGTAGACACCTGAATTAATTGAGATGAACCCTACCCAGGCTGAATTCCATCTTCTGAGATTTCCTTCCTATTGCAAAGCCCTGGAGTAGAGGTTTTTCTGCAGGTTTCTATTTCTTGTTTGCCCATTTTCTGTCCAGGAAAATAAAAAATTAAGTGTGGAAAGTGTCTGATGTACCTTGGTGATCAGAATAAGCGATCCCTGCAAACTTTGTAAGTTGTAGATTTTTCTGTGAAAAATAACAGAAATCACGCATTGTTTTCATACCCTGTAAAACATTTTGGTGCATTGATTTCTGCATTGAAATGGGTCATGGCTGGAGAATTGTAAGAACTTTCTACAGACCCAAAGAAATACCAGGGAGTAATTCCTCCATGTTCCCCCACTGCAGACTTCTTGAGTGACATCACGAGAGCCAGCACAGACCCAGGAAATTCTGAGTTCTGCTAATTCAAAGCAGCAAATCTGCAGTGCAAAGTAACATGTGCTCTGAGAGCAGCCATAACCACAAGGACAGCAGCTAAGCAGGCATCAGCCTAAGCACATAAGTGTGTTTTACACAACATTTGAAAAATACCAGCAGGTCTTATTCCTGAACTGAAAACAGCACTGGAAAATATCAGGCAATTAAGATGCCAGCAGCAGCTCAACAGCAGCTTGGGATCTTGTCACCTCCACCTCTGCAAGATAAGAAGAGACCATAATAACAAAGAGAGTCAAATTTCACTCTCTCTTCTGAATTCCACAAATCAGCCACGGTTGTGGGATTTGTTGGGTTGTTTGGGTCCCCCCACCCCCCGGCCCCCAGCTATTCTCTAATAAAAAGACAGAGAAATAATAGCAAAGACAATCCTGAAACCTCATCTCAGTCTGATTCTCAGCCAAAATTCAATAGTTGTACTGTCATACAAAGATTATCTCAATATGTTTTTTTACATATTCCTGATAAAGTGTATTCCCAATACAGCTGGCTTGACACAGTTCACAGAAAACATCCTTTGCACTTCTGTCAAAATCAAAATGGTTGCAGTATCCTGCCACTTTTTGTAAATTGTCAGTTCTGCTTGGAGTGGAGGCTTCTGGCAATGCTAAAAAATCCCAGTTAAATACTTTGGGATTTTATTCCATCTCCTACCTCTCCGCTCCTCTTCTAGACCCATGGCACATTCCCTCTTGACTTCTGTTTAGTTCATTTGTGCAGAGACTTATCGATGACCAAAATACCCTAACAGCTCAGCCCTTTCTCACAGCTTCACGTGGTTCTTCACTTTGCTTTTTCATCACAAAGTAGCGTAGATGGCAGGCAACAGCCCCAGCTACGTGATTACTGCATACACGTCTGTTTATCTTTATTTAAATATACAATGGCAAGGCGAAATAGGGAGGTACACTATGAGTTTTAAGTACCTGCAGAACTGGTTAACCACTGCTGGGTGGATGTCTTGGATCAATTCCACGGATTAAAGATACTCCAATGCCCTGTAAATCCTTCTGCAAACAGCCAAATCAATGCAGCTAATCTTGCCCTAAATCCCCCATTCATCTCTTCCATAAGGATCCCTAGAGTCCCAGCAGCTGCAAAAAAACCCTGACCAAAAATCCTTCTTCCTATTAATAGGTTTTGAAGGGCAGGGGGTGGGGGTGCTCTTTAATTTTTCAGCCATGCTCACAACAGATGTTAGCAGCAGATCTCAGTGCCAAAAAACTCTTCCAGAGTCACCCTAGAGTCCCACATGACAGGCTGGGCTAGCTGTGAATTTTCTAAAATTCTCTTGATCATCAGGGTATGATAAGTTTCTCCTGGGAGATGGACCGGGATCATCTTCAAAGAGAACAGAGCTCATCAAGACATTTCCCACAGAAAAAATTGGATTTAAGAACCAGAAAAATAGAATATATGTGAAAACAAAATATTCTGGCCAAAATCTGAATGGTTTAAATTTGGGAATACTGCCACAGTGCCTTATGATTCTCCAGTCCTTGATAAGTCTGTCTGTCCAGTTTTACTGGAATCATAGAACAGCCCAGTTTCGAAAGGGCCTCAAAAGATCATCTTGCCCAGCCTTTCCGAGGAAAGGGAGCCTGGATTATTTGCTAGATGTTGCTAGATTATCTAGCAATCACTCCATTTACTGCAATTTGCCACATTCCCCCTCAGACCAAGTGAAGGAGATAGCATACAGAATGTGAATTGCCTCTTTCTAAGGAAAATGAAGACCTGAGAAAAGCTAACAATTGTCATGAAATATTGTTGTGGGATGTTTGAATTGAACTATTTGGGACTAAAATGTATCAGGTTTTGGACACTTGACTTCTCAACAGAATAACGCACATACACACACAAAGTAGGTTGTGGGGTTTTCTGTTAAAAATAAAAATAATCTTTGAGTTTAAACTTCAATTCTCTCTTCAAAAACAGCCATTGATGGAAACTCTCCAGACATCTTTAAATGAGAGGTTGAGAGCACGTCAAAGATGTTCTCTCTCCAACCAAAAGTGGTTGTGCAACTTTTCCCAATAAGGAATGTTGTCCTTAGAGTTGTAAGATGGCCACAGCTTGAGTGTCTTCCCCAGAGAACAGCGAAAAAATGTTTTTAGAAAATTTGCAACCAGAAGACGATTTATTTTTCTGCTTCTTCAGTCCCCAGCACAGCAGATGTCTTGTCAGCTGTTGGACGAAGAAAGCGAGCTCCAAACCACATCTGTTCATATGCTACTCAACCTCTGTACTTTAATATAACCAAGTTATAAACAGAAAGTCAGATATTTTCAAATGGCAATGACATTTCAAAGATAGTTAATGAAAAAAAAAAGAAAATTAAAAAAAGAAAATAAAAAAAAGGAAAAAAAAGAAAAAAAAAAGAAAAAAAAAGAAAACCAAATGAGGCACGTCCAATAAATCTCCATTTCTCTCCCTACTTTTTGTCAGCTGTAGAGCTTATCACTTTTTCCATCCATGCCTTAACACCTGAGTTGTTAAAACAAGACAAGAAGATACTGGAATGAAGAACAGAAGGGATTGTAACCAGATGGAGAGAGAGGGATGTGGTGGGACAACTGAGAGGGTGTTTATCTGATGGGAACCTGCTGTAAGCAAAGGAGGAGGAGGACAGAAATAAGGGTGAAAATGAGAATTTTCTCTGAGATTAGTGTTGCTGCTCCCAATTTCCATAGGGTGAGTTTTCAGACCAATATTACCACTGCTTCCTATAGCAACATCAGCTCAAAAGAAGAGCAAACGCCTGCCTTTGGACCAACTCTTCAGCTGCTATAAATCAGTAAGTTCCACTAACTTCAAGGGAACTATGCTGATTTATACCAGCTGTGGATATGGACCAGAATAGTAGATTGTCTGGCAGTAACCATCATTTACTTTCTGACTATTGGGATCAGGAGAACACATGTTTGCTGTTCATTGGGCTGGGGTGGGGAAAAGGAAAAAAAAAAAAGAAAAAAAAAGCTGAATCTGTATAGAAAATGTAACAGTGAAGATATCAAGCAGCAAAGCAGCACTGGTGACACAAAACTCAGTGGAAATGTGCTCTTGCTACATGTGGAATTTAGTAGAAAATTAATATATAATGGATTCTGAGACTATTTAGGTACCACGGGATGAGGAACACAAATGAAATGCTTTGTGCATTAGTTACAGCCTTAGCAAACTTTTAAGGTGTTGCTGCAAAGCCAGTAAAAGTCTGCAAAAATCAACAAGATCCTTCAGCTGGTTGTTGAATGGAAAAAGTGTTAGAC
This sequence comes from Elanoides forficatus, assembly GCA_025311575.1. Taxonomy (NCBI): domain Eukaryota; kingdom Metazoa; phylum Chordata; class Aves; order Accipitriformes; family Accipitridae; genus Elanoides; species Elanoides forficatus. The sequence continues at coordinate 44,020,154 of JAOBAS010000071.1, forward strand.
GTCAATTAAAAGGACTAATTAACAGCTATTTTGCAGACTTCATGATAGCCTTCTTCTTTTAAGTATAGACTTTTATTTTCTTCAGAAAATCATCTAGTTCCTATTAGAAATGTTAAAGGACAATGATGTCATTTAACTTTAGCATCGATGAAATGTCTAGCTTTTAGATGAGTGATCAGCTATGCCTTTTCTTTGTCAAAATGAAGAAACATTCCCAGATGGTGATACTTTCCAACTTTTGGTCTTTATAACACATAGGATGAATATTCTTCTAGACTTTTCTTTCTCTATATATATTAGCAAAGGAAGTCCCAGCCATTCACATTGGAGGCTTAACTTTCAGATGCTTAAAGTGAGGAAATTCCACATTTCCATACTCATATAGTCCATTTTATCCCCACTAGGATATTTCCATTTTCTTTTCAGGAAAGGAATAAAATAATGCATTCCTTTATTTCCAAAGGGAGTATACCTACCCCCAGCCTCCATCCATCACAGGTTTTTATGCTTTTGTCTCTGGGACTCAGCAGAGTCTGAGAACTCTTCTGCTTTGAATACTTATGGGCTATGAGCAAGTCAACTCAGGATCTTCTCAGGGACAAAGTAAAATGATCAGCCTCAGCGAATGACAGGTTGACAACAGGTTACTACCCATACCCTGATCACTGGTTACTTAGCAGGCAAGTAAATACTTCTTTTCAGAGTGACCTTGCAGATCCTAGAGCAGATGCTGAAGGCAAAAGTGGTAGATCCAAGCTGATTTAGCCAGAAGTCCCCACTACCATCATCATTTCATCATTACCTTGTGGTTTTGACTTTGTGAAGCCCATTATAGGGAAAATGACATACACACAGCTGATTTCAACAAGCTCTCCTGCATCTCTCTCTCTTTTTTGGTACTGTATGAGATCAGCAGCTCATATGGCACTGCAACTATTCTGACAGCCTTTGACTGTCCCCACTTGGACTGCCATGGGGCTGCTGTAAATTTCAAAGCTGACCATTTCATGTTGTTACTAAACCACTTCCAGAGACAGCTGCAGTGCAAGGGGTGGCCAAAGGTGGATTTCTTCCTTTATTCCAGGCTGTGTTGTTTTCACATATTACCTGAAAAGCAATCCCAGGGACTCTAAGTAACAGCTGCCCTATTCTAGCAACCCGAAGTGAATTCACAGAGATCTAGCTCTATACTAGGAAAATGACCCAAAAGGGGCCAGTGATGGATGCAGTGGAAAAAAAAAAAAAAAACAAACAACAACAAAAAACCAACCAACCAAACAACCCCCCCCAACCAATTTATCTGGATTCACAGCAAAGTCTGAGGACATCTCAGGTGACTTCTCTGACCTGGTACTGGACACAGGAGATAATTAATCATCCAGTCTCCTTAAAGGGATCATCTATAAAGAGTTGAACATCCCACTCCTCTCTGCACATTGACATGCAAGCGAATCTGTAGCATAAATTCTTGCCACTTAAATTAAACCAAAGTATCACACACTGGAAGGAATGTGGTATACATTTTGGGAAGCACCTTCACCCAGACCCACCACCAAACACTGATTTTTTTTTTTGTCCCAAAGTAGATGAATCACAGTGGCAGGTCAGACCTCCTAAAGCAAAGTTTGTTCTGAAGTCCTACAGAAACTGAAGTTTTCCAGTCACCTCCAGAGTCTCAGCACTGGCCACTGTTAAATACCTCATGTAATTAAGACTCTTGCTTTCAACCTCAAAAAAAGTCTCTGGTCAGGGCCTGCAATTGACTCTTTCCTTATTTGAAGATACCAAAACACAGCATGTGAATGCCAAGTTTGCTTCCACTCTGGATCTACAAGTCAGTCTTCCCTCTTTCCTCCCTCCCCTAAATATGCATATTCTTTTGTATTATTGTCCATTCACGTTCCCTTCTAGAAACTAATAGAAAGACTCCCATGGAAGTTTTTCATCGCCCCTGACATCAGAAGGACACGGACCTGTTGGAGCAAGTCCAGATCGGGGACACGAAGATGATCCGAGGGCTGGAGCACCTCTGCTGTGAAGACGGGCTGAGAGAGTTGGGGTTGTTCAGCCTGGAGAAGAGAAGGCTCCGGGGAGACCTTGGAGCAGCCCTCCAGTACCTAAAGGGGCCGACAAGAAAGCCAGAGAGGGGCTTTTTTGCAAGAGCATGTAGTGACAGGACAAGGGACAGTGGCTTCAAACTGAAAGAGGGTAGGTTTAGATTAGATGTGAGGAAGAAGGTCTTCCCTGTGAGCGTGGTGAGGCCCTGGCACGGGTTGCCCAGAGAAGCTGTGGCTGCCCCATCCCTGGCAGTGTTCAAGGCCAGGTTGGACGGGGCTTTGGGCAACCTGGTCTAGTGGAAGGTGTCCCTGCCCATGGCAGGGGGTTGGAACTGGATGATCTTTAAAGTCCCTTCCAACCCAAATCATGCTATGATCCTATGAAAAAGGGCAGTTTATCACATTCTCTTGGAAATCTGTCTTACTTGCTTTTCAAAGGCATCTACATCACTCCACTTACCAGACAAGAAGCCTGGAAGACTTATCAGGGTGGGTATTTATATGAAATGAGCTCCAGCCAAATAAAACTGTATTTCAAGTTGTGAAGTTGTGGTAACTGCTGCAGTATTGCAACTTTGGGGTTAGCAAAGGTCCCAGACTGAGTCTGAGACTCCCACTTTTCTGTTCCAATGGTCTCAGAGTTATGTGCAAGAGACACTCGTGAATTTTCTGGGGAGCTGTCTCTACTCATTCATTACCAAAGCCCAAGCCCAGAGTCCATCAGAGGAAATTTCCAGGACATACACAACTATAGCATTAAGCATAGCTTTGGGAAGCTTGGAGTTTATGTTATTTCCTGATGTGATGGGAGACGAAGGCGGAAATCCTACACCAGAAGAAACAGCCTGCAACAAGTCAGGTCTCTGTTAGAACTTTCTGTTCAACAATAAAAACAGGTTTACCCGGCTTATCTCATTTCTGCTTCCTGTAGGCCAAATCCTACTTGGAGATTAGCACTGACAACTTGAAATGAGCCATAAAGACTCATGATCTGGCCCTGCTACTCATTTCTCTATTCCTTTTTTTATTGCCAGAGATATTTAAAATTCTGGGCCATAACCATAAAAGCAACTTTTGCAGTGATGATCAAAGTAATTTACACCTTGCTATCATTTATCATTATCATTTGAGTCGCAGGAATATCTTGAGGTCCTGGCAGAAATCACAATTCCAGCTTGCTAGTTACAGATACAGAGGGAAAAAAATTAAAAATACATAAAATATAGAAATAAAAATATAAAAATTGAAAAAATATATACAGGTAACATGAGGAGAAAAAGGGAGTGGGGAGTGTTATCCTATACCTTTTTTTTGTAGTGGGAGGATAGATTATTTGACCACTGTCAAACAGAGAGTCTGTGACAGAATTAGGAAATAAATAATTTTCTCATGATGTTTCCACACTGTACTATACATCCTGGGAGCTGAATACAATTCCTGCAGAAGGCACACAGTGTATGTGATTGGAACATATTCATGACTCACCTCACACAGCAATGTTTTAACAATAGATACATAAAAAAATATGGAGTCTTTTCTTGTGATGTCACAGGTGTAACATTAATGTCACTTCCCAAAATACTCATCTTCCTTTTTCATACAGTGGCATTTCTGGCCTGGTCGTGAAACTCAACCCCCGGTGAAGGGCTGTAACCCAATCTGAATCAACAGCTTGGGAACAATAGTCACCTAGAGTCGGCTGGCAGAGGAATGCCAGGAATGTCCTGGGCTGAAGGACTCAAGGGCTAGCTCTGCTCTGCGCTCTTGAAACCCTGAGGACCCTCCACCGGGCACTGCTCGGCTGAAGAAGCCACGGAGGTTTGAAAAGAGAGCTGAGCTCCGGCGGCCGAGTTAGTGTTCAAGTATGCGCAAAGCACGTGAAGATCCAGAGCTGCCCATGGATCAGTTCATGATATACAGACACAATTCAGCACACGAACAGGGAATATGATCCCATGCTAACCCCCCAACATTCGTACTCAGGACTTGCCCTTGAGTGTATTTCTAGTTACATTTCTTGCTCTGCCTTAGTTATCAACTTATCCTCTTATTTCTTTGTTGATCAGCTGGCACATTTCTGAAGGAGCTTGAGATCTTTTTTAAAAAGTTGTCCACCAAACACATATTTTTGGTCTTGACATCTAACTGAACTTTCACTGTTCTTCAAAAATTACTCTTTTCCCTTTTTTTGTTGTACTCTTCTCTCTCTCCTTCCATTAGCTTTTTAATTGTGCCAAGAGAGATTTCCCACATACAGACTCAAGAAGCTGGCATAAGATTTGGACAGTTATCTAATGACTAAAGACTGCATGAGCTCTATGATTGGTCAGCTGATCCACTGCTGACATTCACTGAACCTCATTTGAGATAAGAGAGGCACAGATTTTGGGACCTGGAAAGCTGTTTGTCATGAGTCAGTTCCGTTTAATATACGTTTTTCACTGGGGAGGCCAGCACGTATCACTGACCTCTCAAGTGTTACTTTAGGCTGAAGTTTTTTCCTTTGACATTGTGCTCTGCTGATCACAGAAAGGGCTAAAGATGGATACTTTTCCACAGGGAGAACACATCTACAAGACTCTTTTCCCCTTTCACTGTAATCCTTATACGCTTGTCCAAAATGGCTTGAGCATGTTGACCTATGAGGCATCTGCCAAGCCTGCCCATCTGACTTTGCCAAAAGGCCAAAATGACACTACTTTGCAGTGGGAAGACAAGTGTAGGTGGATTGTATGTTGCAATGGTCCTATAACGGGGTTATTAAAAGACATGTGGGAGAGGATTGATGTTCTGGTCTTGGGTTTTCTTACTCCTTCATTTTTCTGTTTAAAGAGATGCCAAGGGTGTCTGGTCCTTATGGGGTTACGCTTTTTGTGTAGGATACATTAAATAGCCAAACTCTCCCACTAAGACACAGCCTACTGCAAACATATCTAGTGATCAAATGTCAAAATTAAAACAAACAAGCCCACCCCCACAGAGAACATCCCAGATCTCTGTAACAAACGTTGATGTCAATAAATCAAAAGCCATAAAATAGATAATAGCCTGGTCCTGCTCAGTTTCAGTTACAAGAGTTTGTCCAGAGATGATACTATACATAAGAAGGCCAAAATATATTTTGGGGTAAGGACATGGGAAATAAAACATTGAACCTGCACTCCGCCACATATCCTCCGTGCTATGATACCCATGGAGGATATCAGTCTACTACAGAAGCAACTAATGAGTCTTGTCCTGTGAGTGTTGTCTGCAGGGTATCCTGCACCCAGTGCACAGAAAGGCAATCCCTTCTGCCCCCCCCCAAAATAGCAATATATTACCAGTGGTTAGCACTTGACAGCAGTTGAAGACACGCTGGGTATTCCTTTAAAAATCCCAAAGAGGTGTCTGAGAACACATCAAAACTTAACGTATGCTGGGACTAAGCTCACAAGTGGACCTTGGACTCCAGCTGATGCGGTAAGAGACATGTGATCCCCACTAGCTCAGGCCAGTCACATCTTGGTTTTACAGCACACCACAAGGACGTAATAGAAGAGGACAGTTCCTGGAAAGAATGACTCTAATTCATACTTGTTGATGTCAACAAACCAGAGATATGCTTGACCATTTTAAAGTATTTCCCAAAACCCAAAAGTGGTTCTGTAAGAATGTTCTGAGGTTCTGATATCAAAGCATATTTTCTTGCTGTTTGGCTTGTTACACCGGCCTATCTGCAGTAGAAATACATATATGTTTGTGTGCTTGCATTGCCACATGCATGCCTACGAATATTTACTGTGTAAATATATAAACATATAGCAGGAATCGAAAAATATACTGTATTTCAATGAATCTGTCAAGGAAATTTTGCATTTATGAAGATACATATATATGAACTTTTGCATATCACATGTATAATCATATTATGTGTATGGTCACCGTGAAAGCATTAATAACATTGTCATTTAAAAAAAAAATAATTCAATATCTGCCTGCTCATTTTGCTCTTGAATGACCAGAGAGTTTTATGCTCCTTCCGTATTTTCAGACAGGAGCACTGGATAGACACAAGATTCCTGAAATTCCTGACACAGAAAGCATGGTAGAGAAAGGTCCACAGTTCTTCTGGCATGATAAAGAGGATCTGGGACTTGGTAAGGGAGAATCAGAATAATACAGAGAGATTTGTCTGTTAGCTGAGGGTGATGGTGATAATTTTTTAGTGTTCAGGTCAGACCTGAGGAGCTGTGCAGTCCCAGCCTGTCAACCTTGCAGCAGATCCTATACTGGGCAGGGAGAGAACTATTTGGTCAACAAGTCTCAGTCCCACAGGCATGAGTGAAAAGACAGATGCTGTGATTTGTTCAGATCTCCTCCAGTGTAAGTGCAGTCATGATAAATTGTTCAGTGTATCTTCAAAAGATAGGCAACTGTGATTATTTTCTGGGGTTCACCTCACGGTGCAAAGTAAACCTAATGAACTGAATGCAGAGTACAACATGGAAGTGGACATTGCTACATCCCATTTCCCATCCTCAGCTGGTAAAAACATCTATAGAGAAAGAGAACCATCTATAACTGCTTATGGATATGAATTTTATGAACATTTTTTCAGCCAATGTCAGCCTGCTGGGCATTTTTCCCTGTACACAACCACTCAGTGTAGGAAAAATAGAGAAAAAATTAGAGTTTTAAGAAGAATAAACAGGTCAGAGGACCTGCTAGGTGGGTTTTCCAAGTCTTGTAGAGTTTGATTTTGTCCCATTTGTGTCATATTGAATGACAGCTTCAGAGAGAACAGCCGTATTCACAACAGCACTGCACAGTCTGAAACAAAACAACATGTCAACCTCGCTTACATCTGGACTGCCAAGCGGGAAAGATTAAGTGCAATCTGATGACAGCATTGTTCTCCCCATTCTCATAAAACACAGAGTCTACTAGATTTTCCCTTCTGATTCATCAGCTGTGAAATGCATGGTTTCACAAAACGTCAGATCTCCAGCCACCAGTGACAAGGTATTAGATGAAGTGACGGGTCTTGCTCAGATCCCAGGGAAATAGGAGCCATATGACTATCTGACTTGTTACATCACTAGCTCAGAAGTTGATTTGAAGGGAGGGAGGAAGGGAAGGGGCTTCCAGCTGTGTAAATCCTCGTCCGATGAGTACTAGTTGGTGAGGGGTGAGCGCCTACTCTTGTGAAGTGGGGATGGCCATGTGCTATGCAGCCAACCCATCTCACCCAAGTGGCAACCCATCAAATCCTGCAGACAGATAGACAGAGACTCAGAAGTAGGTTTGTTGTTTGTGTGGGGAGGGGCTTCCTTGAGATGCTGCCAAACAACACAGATCCAAATAATATGAACTGAGGACAGACTGAATGAACTGGGGTCATTTGGAGTAAAGAGGAATGAGATGGGTGAGAAGGGAAGAGAAGGCAAGAACTTGATAACCTTCAGGAACAAGAAAAAATGCTTCAGAGCATCCAAAACTACTGTGTTCTCAATGTATGTTATAATCAAGAGCTTAAACTGCAGGACGATTAATCTTTCCGCTTAAATGGTAGGAGAAATTCTGTGTTAGGATGAATACTGTGTGCTGGAATCTGTCTTATGGAACACTTTTGCCTGCTGGAAAGCTTTAAAGTGATTTTAAATAAACTGCTGTCAGGAAGAGCATAGATGTAATTGTTCCTGCCTTGGGACTGGATGGTCTTTCGGGGTCTACCAGGATGTTGGGATTCCCACTAGGAATCAGAACTAATCCCACCCTCTCAATCACACAGGCATGACAATTAGCTGCTTTAGTTTCCAGTCACAACCCTACAACAAAGAAAGCTCAAGAGCTCTATTGCCTATGGCCAGTTCATTGGTATATTGCACCCTTCAGTTGGGTTTGCCATCCCCTTTTATCCAGCTCTTGTTCTTGTTAGCTGATCAACAACATGCTTGTTTCGAAGTTCTTTACAGCCATACGGATTAAACAAGAAAAAAAAGAAGCGTCAAAACCCAAATAAGTATCACTATATATAGTTAGGGCCAGCTGGTTTTAATTAGAATTGTCTCAAGGCAGCCATGCCAAAAGCAATCTGAGCAGAGTCTTATGGCATGATCTGTTGATCTGCCAACATCTTTCAGGGGTTTACTGTATCCCCTGCAGTGAAATCTCGCCCCTGTGTAATACAATGATGGTGCATTCCAGACATATTTTTCGGCTGAGAGGCAGTGTTTTGGATGCAGTGGGAGCAATTGCTGTCATCTGATCCTAGGGCTCTGTTTTGTGTTGAAGGCATCACGTTGAAACCTAGATGGGCTCAGTAACCAAGGTGACCTCATGGGAAGGAGCCATCGCCATGGAGAGTCCCCCAGTGTGTTGGTGAGGATCATGTGTGGGGGGGTGAACCGATCTTGGGGCATGTCTTGAGGCTTTTCCAGGCTGTTCCATTTTCTGACCCCCACTCCATCATCAGGTAGACCACTGGGCCCAGTGTGTCAGTAAATGGTACCAATTATGCAGTCAGGTAGGCTAAGAGCAGTCCAGGTTCCCCGGGAAGTTTTCATACAGATTGGATCCAGCTCTTCTTGTTGAACAGCCTTTTCCTGACCAGGGTAGCTATTAGTTGCACAGGCTATGAAAACATGACAAGGTCTGTGAGCCAGAAGGACTCTGCTACCTGCATGTCTTCTCTTTCCCAGCAGGGACAAAGGGAGTCAGATGAGTCTAGAGTAGGTTTTTTTCACTAATCACTTGGAAAAGCAGAGGAGAAAGGAAAGGAGACCGAATCATCACAGGGCCAGCCAGGTGGATATTAGAGCCTTAGACTTTTTGTTGCTGGGCCTAGGAATGTTCAGTCTCAGTTTCTTTCACCAACAGAGAAAGATGGGGAAATGGTCTGCCATACCCTCCACTGGTCCATCATCTCAGAAGACCGTCTAAGGCCCAGCCCCATTCTGCCTTGAGGCATGCATATTGATTTGATTCATCCTCAAGATTTCTCCCAGCTCTAATTTGATGTGGGTTTACTGGTGGTTTCTCAGATGGGCTAGTTCAAAACCTGCTGAAGTCAAAAGAGTTTTTCTCTGTAAAGCCAAGCATAGAAAGTGGATAGCTGTTATATTTAGGTCACATAGCTCTGCCTTTCTGAAAGGGATTTGAGATATCTCCATATTCAAGGGCTGTAGTTTCAAGTCAGATCACATTTCATCATGGTCCTTCCTATACTGAACAATTGTTCATGCGTACATCTCAGTTCTTAGATTTCATCACACAAACAACGAGAGAATATTCACCACTAATGGAGAAAAAGAGTACTGCATAGCTATCACGTCCTGGGGACAGAGCAGAAGTTCAGCTGTCAGTGGACAGAGGACCTCTTCCAGACCTAGCTCTTCTGGATAAAAATGTTAGCACATTCAACTTTCTGTGTCTATTCACCAGCTTGAAGTTTGATATTCCTGCAGCCTGCTAGCACACAGGACAATGTTGACATTCTTTATGTACTCCAGGCGAAGTCATTAAGGTTTGCTGATGAGGGCTTGGTTTTATACATAGCTGGCATGGTTTCAGCCTGCCCCCAGTGTCTGTTCTTCCCTGTCCCCAGGAGAAACCTCAAGCCCTTGCAACCAGCAGAACTGGGGTAGGCAGGACACTCTTTAATCCACTTCAGCACGAAGACAGGTAACCTTGTGCTGAAAGGTAACACCCATATAGAATCATAGAATATGAACAGCTCCACAAGCAAACTGTGAAGACAGCCTCACAGAAGGATCTGTAGCAAACAGCCACAGAAGGTGGAAGCAGGTGAAGAGCACGACATTTTTCAGTCTTCATGGTGGGTGGTCAAAGAGAGACAACTCAGTCGCTGACTCCATCTGTCCTCTCTTGCTCCCATGGAAGCTCCTTCAGCACTGCCCAATTTGTCATAGGAATTACCCACTTAGTTGCAAAAGCTGCTTTCTCCACTTCTGAGTATCATTTTGGCTCATGTTACATTAGGTAAAACGCAGAACATTGCATGTACATGAACACAGAAGGCAAAGTGATCGTGTGTAATTAAAACATGTTTGTAAGACCTCATCTTTCCCCCAAAGAATGGCAAAATCAATTTATCTTGTTTAGGTTTATTTCAAGCAGTACTTCCTGAGGGTGTTCTTCCAACAGGAAACTCTTTGTTAGCATTACTCGACATATGGGAGAAAACTGGATGGGACCTATCAAATAGCAAAGCTACTAGAGTCCCCTTTATTCCATTAGGCCTGATCCTAATCTTATTTATAAAGCTTCATCCTAACAAGGCTTCATTTTCCTGCCTATGCCAAAAAAAGCACATGCAGAATTAACAAAATATTTGCAAAACTAACCCTTTCTCTGCAATTGCAGACTTGGTTGAAATCTCAGAAAATGATCTCACTCATGTCTCCTCTGCCAAGACAGGACTGACTCTACCTGTCATTCCCAGAAGTAACATGCCTAAAATCTGCAGGGATGGGAAATTCTCTGTCTTCCAAAGTAATGCATAGAAGGTTTCCTTCCCCAAGCCATTACGCCAACTTTAGTGGATTTGTTTGTTTGTTTGTTTTTGTATAGATGCCTAAACTGATTCATTCTTGTTGTGATTTAACCCTCAGACTATTTGGCTTATGTGGATTGGACACTGAGAACTTGAAAATAACCTTTTAGTCCTTTCTTCACTATGTTATTTTCATACTGCAGATTCTCTTCATTTTTCTTGGGAACTTTCAACTATTTCAAGTTTATACAGCACCAAGCCATATGGAGAACTGCTTCCACTGGTGTAGTACTGTAACATACCAAAATATTAATTTTAATAATTTTTTCATCTACAGATTTGATTAGTACTAGTTTGAAGTTGAAATGAAAATACAAGTAAGGAAAATACTGTATTTGCCTGTGTCCAAACTTTGCTATGTAAAGCAGAATTCCTTTGATCGATGCACCATGCTTGGCATTTGAAATAAATTGATGAGGTCTGTCACAGGTAACTCACTAAGCTGAGATAATCAGACCATTTACAATTGTCCAATCTGATGTCAGAATCACACTTATCCATTTCATAGTAAATGTTCCCAAAGTGGAGGGAGAAAGAAGTGAAGTAAAATAAAAGGAATTTATGCTATCAACATAGTGTTCCTCTCTGCTTCCTCCTGCAACTCTGCCCCGTGCAGTGCAAATCTCAGTTGTGTGTTGAATGCTAATTTTTCAAATGCAGTAGTAACAGGAAAACTCCTCATCTGGTGCATATGAGCAGAGTCAGAAATGGATGTTTGCCATGTAGCCAGAGAGGCAAATTTTGCCCATCAGTTTATGCATATGTTTCATAAGCAGAAAAGAAGTCTATGTTAGGGTGCTGGGGGAGATGCTATAAAGTTTTTATTGCAACTTGTTTTTGTAAGTCTTGTCTAGCAAATCCATGTGGTTTCCCTCAAATTTTCAGTAATAAACATTTAACAGCATGTTCCACCATCCCACTTATATAGGAAATTTTGTTGGGTGAGTGAAAGAAATGGCTCAGAAGGAACAAGGATTGCTGTGTTGCACTGTGACAACTACACACTGCAGAGAGCCTGAGACTCTCGGGCTTGTTGCCTCTGTGCGATGACCTGTGGATGTAGCATCTTTGTCCTGAGACTGGGAGAGATCCTGGTTTTTTGTATAAAGGAATGGGTACTTCTGATCAAAAAATGTCAGACAGTTCTACCTTCTGCTAAATCATGGGCAGAACTGAATTCCTGCGAGTATAAACCCATGGATTTGAGGTTTAGTGTTTAAAAAGAAAATCCAGAAAAATAGTGTGTTTTGGCCTCCTTGGGTCAAGCAAAATCTTGAAAGAAGCAGGAAGACGTTTCAGAGGTCACCACTGTCTTCTGCAAGACCTACATAATAAAAATTCACCTTACTGTTTAACCTTGAGTACCACCCCATAGAATACCGTTTCCTCTACTGTGTACCCACTCTTGCTCCAAGAGGTGAAAAAGATATCACAGATCAATCAGACACCATGGAAACCATCTTATGTCAACATGGCGAAACCTTTGCTGTCCACTGTGACAGAAGTTGTGTGGAAAATGGTGAACTGAGGCAGTGGACTAGATAGTTCAAAGAACAAAGGAGCCCTTCTGTATATCCTTGGTGGAGAGACTCAAAGAGCATCACATGGGACAACTGTGCTGGACGTGAGGACCAAATGACCAGTCAACAGCAGACCTTGTATAATCTAGAAAACACAGTTGGTTCTTTCTGTGAGAAAAAGAAGTGTGAAATAGGCTAGTTATATCTGGAACAAGGCCATGAAACGTGAGATCCATAGCAATTATCTTCAGCTTCCTAAACATATGGAGTAGGAATTCATCTCATTCACTGTTGGTTGTGTACCCCAGATGTCTGAGAAAGAAATAGAAGAGAAATAGGACCTTTGAGGTCACAACGCACCTGGTCTCCAGAAGAGACAAAAATTAGGATGAGATGTGTTGTTCTCTGAAAAAAACGCAGGAGAGAAATAGGAACTCTGTGGGGACAGTGTTTCTGGTCTATAGAAGAGACAGATTTCAGTATGAGATGGATAGCTTTCTAAAAATTCCCTTTTCTCTACAATGACTGGAGGAGGCTCTGAGTCACTAATTCCAGTGTAGATGTCTACATTGCAGTTGTCTTACACGAGGTAAGAACCCCATCCCTCATGTCCGGTAACAACTGATCTAGCCTCTCTCTAGCCATGAAAACAGATAGGCACCTCCAGAGAGTGATTCATCCCACTTGAAGAAAATAAGAAAGTAAGAGGAACTGCAGTGGGCCAGACCTTTGGTCCACCTAGCACAGGCTTTCTTGGAAATTTGCCAACAACAAATGCCCAGGAAAAATATAAGATCAAACAAAATATACATCCTCAAAATACATTCCACAAATTTCTGCCTCAGGGACTTTCTGAACAGGAGTGGGTATCTTTATACAGCAATCTTCAGGTTTTTTTATCTGCCATTAAATTGTTCATATTTTGAATCCATGTAAACATTAAGCATCAGTAAACATGTGTTGACTCAAGTGTCTAATCTGAGTGATTTGCTCCCTGAGAGTGCTCTGTCTCTCTAAGCAGCCTAGACAACTTGCATAGGCTAAGTGCTTAATTTTCAAGTGAGATGAATCCTACCCCCAGCAATCAGGAAAACAGCAGGTATAACGATGTTTTGCAGCTGGCTGCATTCATGTACACATCTACCCAGCAGCTTCCAGACACTCCCAGTGCCTTGAATACTAGACAGGCTGTGACAGAATCCCTCCGGTTGGTAACTCCAAAATATCACATTCCCAAAAAAGAAATCCCACGTCCTTGGCACTGAGAACCTGGCACCAAAGTCTACAAAGAAAAGGAAGAATATTAGGAGGCAGCATAGTCCATAGGCATACAGAGTCAGTAGACAGCTGGAGGGAGATAGCTTCCTCTAAGATAGAAATATGTGCAGAAGAATTCATTGTGAAAGTCAGTCTGTTGATCTGGATAAGGAGGTCTCTTAGGGCAGCAAGTGATCAATACCCAAAATCAGCTGGATGGCTTGGTTTACTGTGACTGTCCTTACAGTTTGGTTTTAAGATGGGGTGAAGCACCTTTTAGAGGTGCTTATATTTCTTTATGAATTAAGAAGGGAGCTTAGCAATTACAAATACGTTCTATGTGCTCCAACACATAGGGAATGCTTTTGCAGACCAGAAAATCTGGGGTATACTGAAAGCCTGATCCCTCCCCTCTGCAAACACTTAGTGTTCGGGGGTATTGCATTCATTCGTTCTGCTTTCTGGTGTTAACAGCTGCATGTGAAATGTCCCTGGGCTATTATTACATAGTATGTTTTACTTAAAGAAAATCATCCTTTCAGCTTGTGCTTGTCATCTCAGATAGTCAAAGCACTGAGAAGCACACATGTTTGCACACAGAAGAATTTCAGATGTGCTAGGCATATTGCACACCCAACAGAAAAATCATCAAGCTTGCGTGCTCACCATAACTTTGTTCCGATAACCAAGGCTTGTTTACAAAACACACCTCCACTAGGATTCCTCTTTTCCATACCGAGAAAGCATTTAGCATAGTATAAATTCCCCAGAATCCAATGGAAGGAAATCCCAGAAGGTGAAGAATGGTGAGGTAAGATGCAAACCCAGTTAGCCAATGCAATTTCATCTCTGTAATATCCCTAACTATTACCTCATTAAAATAGAGTAGAAAAATAAACTTTAACAGTATTTATCTCAAGCTAATTTTTCCAGCATGTTTCCTGCTCTCTTGTTCTTCAGTGTTTTCTTTAGCAGTTTTTGGAAATGAGCCTCTGATGGGAGCTACTGTAGTCTAGAGAGTTTATTTAAAAAGCAGTTAACTTTTGTAAGGCACATTATTTCCATTGCAGGCAGCATCAGTTGTGCTCAGAGAAGCTCATAAGCCCCTTCCAACAGAGTAGGGATATTTTGCACCTCAAAAGAGAATGCCGAAAACCCCAGGCATCTCTAGAAGGACTGGCACTGCCACGAAGCACAAACCTCTCCGCCCTGGTGTAAAACCAGACAGATGTAGCAGCAACTGAAAACTGCTATCTGCTGGATTATCCATCTCCCAGAGGAGAACAGCAACAGCAACTAACAGATGTTAGTTCATACAGCCACAAAGTTGTCAGTGGCATCAATGGTTCTTACTTACAGATACCATCTTTTATCTTGCAAGAATATTTGGACACTATTGACTTTTACCTCAATTAAGATCTCCAAGTTTTGACGTGTTTTCAATTGTAATTTGGGCTGTACAAACTCAGAAGTTCTTTATTTAATGCAAAATGCTATGCAGGAATCAATAAATGGATAGTTATTAACACTAATGGGGGAAGATTACTGGAAAGATTGACAGAAAATTGCTGGACTTTACTGCATCGTTAATTTACCACCTCACTCAGAAGTTGTGATGTGCCACACAGCATCACAAGGAGTTTAGGAAGCATCTGATCTGTGGCGAGGATACACAGATGTGCCTGTGTTGAGAACTTTTCTAGAAGGAACATCTGAGGAAAGTTAACATTCATTCTGGAAAGACTTGAACAGATACCTTGGAGTGATAGATGGAGGGATGAGCAGCATATGAGTGTTTCTGGATGAAGGGCTTGAATGTTTGTGTTGCAGTGTCTTTTGCAGGAGTGCGTTAGAGTGCAAAGAGGAGAAAAGGTGAATTCATAAACATTTTGGTGGGCAACAGGGAGAATGTGAAAGTGTGAGAGGGCGTATCAGGTTACTATTCGAAAATCAATGCAGGGTTTGTGTCTGGAGATAGGGCAGCCCTGCTGTCCTGTCATAACATGAGGCTGAGCCAGACTAGTAACAGAGGTAGGAGAATATGCATGAGAAAGAGAAGGCCAGAAATATGGTTTCTTTCTTACATAGAAACTAATTTTACTCCTCAGACTGAGCCAGAACCTTCTCTTGATTTTCATCAGACAATTGCTAGGTCCTATTCATAGAACCATAGAATCATAGAGTGGTTTGGGTTAGAAGGGACCTTGAAAGGTCGTCTAGCCCAAGCCTTCTGCCATGAGCAGGGACATCTTCAACGAGATCAGGTTGCTCAGAGCCCCGTCCAACCTGGCCTGGAATGTTCCCAGGGATGGGGCATCCACCACCTCTCTGGGCAACCTGTGCCAGGATTTCACCATCCTCATCATCAAAAATGTCTTCCTTAGATCTAGTCTGAATCTACCTTCTTTTAGTTTAAAACTCTTACCCTGTGTTACTTCCCTTCTTTTTCTCACCACTCGTCCCAGGCTGAATCCACTCCCTGCAGCTCCAGAGTTCAGTTTTCATGACCTTCCCCTCCCTGGCTACTTGACCCATCCCATGTCTCCCGTTGGTCTGGATTCATCTTCGCTGGGCTGCTACATTCCTTCTCCTGGTTCTCCCTGCCTCCCAGCCACAGGTTATGCAAAGTTATGAAGGCCAAGGATAAGCCAACCTGAATCTTAAAATGGCATGTCAGCTTTGAAGGCTTAAAAATACTACTGATGGCAACTGGAACCTCTTGAGTGCATACTTAGCTTGTGGTAAAAGTAATTAGCTAGTCTGGGAGTGTAGGAGCGAGAAGCCAGCAGGAAAAAGAAACAGAGATGTAAAGAACATAACGAACTGTTTACAAGGGGATGCTGGCTTCGTGTCCTTTATCTCAGACCGCTGACTAGCTGACACCACCATGTAGATCATGCGGTGGTGTTCTGCTCCTGTGGCTATTCACAAAGCTGCTTGACCCTCGGGGATTAGCCACTTCTTAATCCAGTCTGAGGTTTCAAGAAACACAGCTTAGTGGAGTCTCAGGTCAAGGAGAGGAGCAGATGGCTGTTCACTAAGGTTGGCTTCTGATAAACAGCAAATTTGGGGTAAAGCCCCTGCTATAGGAAACATACCTGCAAAGAAGAGGGAACCAGCCCCTGCTTCCACCTGGAACCCACCCTGTCTTCTCTTCCTCGGGGTGCCTCAGTCACCCACCTACTCAGATGCCTACACTTTGGGATAGCAGGGTCAGATGGCATCCCCACAGGTAGGGATGCCACCTTGTTCAGGATGCTACTTACACATTTAATGCAAACCCTAGAAGTAATCGATTGGGTGGAGGAGAAGGATGAGGATGGAAACAGAGCTGAAAATGTATGGAAATTAAGTTGGTAAAAAAAAGTTGCTCAGGCTCTGAGAGCTCATGTTAATTTGCAAGTTGACTGCACTGTTCATAAGGGAATGGGGAGAGAGGGGAGACTTCTACATTTCTTTGTCTACCCAGAATTCATTAGAAGTGAGTGAAAAATTTCCTCTATCTGCATTTCCTGTAAACATAACAAACTAATGGGCAGGGGAACCTCATTTTCTTATCTGTGAAGAGGCAACAGCTGCTTTAATTAAAAGTTGGGGGGAGGTATATTATCAGGATGAAAGAGTGTAGATAATACTGGAATAAGAATTCATAGTCCCATAAGAACAGGGAAAAAGTGAGAAAGCTTTGTTTATTGATCATTCTTCCATATCATAACACAAAGTTCTCAGAACCAGGGCTGTCCTAGAGGTAAGACAATATAAGAACTTTATGACCCTCACTCTTAAACATAATGAAGTGCCTAATTTGTACTGGTATAAGTGGGAGCCAAAGGGTAAAACACATGAAAATTTCAGGTGCTATCTGATATGCCAGTATTTGTGGTGATATCACTGCGCCTGTCCTACTGTCACTTCAGGGATCCTTCTCACTCCATGGGGCATGAAATACTTCCATACTGTGAGACAGGTATAACACCTGAACCCCAAACACTGATGCCTGAGCATTTTCTTGACTGGCTACAAAGTCTTGATGTGAAAAGCTCAGAGAATCTTCACAGCAAAGCACCAGCAGCTACCCGGTCTTCAGATCACCCTTGCCTTAGAGATATTTATCTGGAACAGTGAGACTTCAGAGCTTCTCTTTTCCAGTTTCACTGTTGGTCCAGCAATGCCCTTTAAAGCACAGAATTGCTAAAGACAATAGATCCTTGCTAATTCACTGTCATTAACAATGTACACATTGCGGTTTAATTAGACACCGGTGAAATTCCCAGTTGAAGCTGTTATTTCAGACGCACTCCGACAGATGTCAACCAAGTGTTTTTGCATAACTTCAGTTCCTCAGCTTCTTTGGATTTTGATCAATGGATTTCTTTTCTGCTGCTGTGTGGAAAGAAGATTGAGTTTGGTTTGTTTGCTTGCTTATTCCTTTGGTAGATTTGGTGTGAAAAGAGCTGGAGCCTTTAATGTGATGAAACAAACTCCTTTTCTATATCATTGGATGCTTTGAATCTACTGCTAAGAAACTTTCTGCCATACTGAGTTAATTCCTTCCTTTGCCTATTCTGAATGGAAGCCTGAACCCTCAAATCCTACATTATCATTAGGAATCATCTCAGAAAATTTTGCTTATCTAAAGCATCTATCACACAAAATTTGTCCAGGCTAATCCCTCAAATAGCTGAGATTCCAGCTGTCTAACATTTTCATGGCTAAATTTAGATAAGATAAATACTGTCCTATGTGTCTCAACAGCTGTAAAGCAATAAATATACCAGAGGACATACTTTCTAGTGACAGATAGAAAACCTTTTATATTAAAAGAGTTTCCCCTGTCAAAATTCAGCAACTTTTTTTGTGATTGGTCTGGATGCACACATCTACATAGTATTATTTTTTTAATGTCAAAGCATAATTACGTTGTATTTGGCCAAACAGTTCACTGACGTCTTCTTAACAGAAGTGAAATACATGTGCCTATTAAAATGTTGGGATCTACAAAACCACTGAACCTGCTTTCCATAGCATTGTGAATGAGACATTCTGACAGATCAAATCTTGATTTTTTGAGTCATTTACTATTCCCTGCTTTTGTTCCTCTTTGTAATATAAACTTTATAGGATTCAAGTTGATGTTGGGGAAAAAAGTGTTTGTTTCATTGTACAGAAAAAACAGCGTGCAATGGATCCAGAAGAGATATAAATTAAAGGACTGACAAAGTATGATACTAAAGTTACGTTGCTGGAAAAGTCAGTAGATCCCTCGATGTGCGCAGCTCAGTGAATAGAGATAAGTATTCGTGGTTTCAAATCCAACTGGTCAAAACGCAACATTTCCATTTTATGGGAAATAAACATTATCAAATATGTTCTTTGTTCCAAATGGAAAGAAGCTTTTGAAGTTTCCCACAGATGGCTAAAGTGTCATACTGCCCCATTTTAACCCAGACAGAAGCCACTTTAATCAGAAAAGATAAGAATTTTTAATGAGTACTGAGAAGCAGCTGTCCTTCATTTTTTTAAATAACAAATATTGCATTTCAACCAGCAATAGTGAGGTAATATTTATGATATTTCATGAAATATTTCAAAATTGAAGGAAAAATCAAAGAGTTCTACACAAAGTTTGCAAAACTTTTTTTCCCTGTAATAGCTTAACAAAAGTGAAATTTGTGCAAAATATTTTGTCGTATTCAAAATTAGGATTTCTCTGCAGAGAGTTTTGCTCCCAGGGACATCTTTAAGAAGAGGAGTTAGTAATGAGAGCTAGTAAAGTATCTCATGAAAATTCTTCCAGTTTCTGGGATAATAAGGCATTTTCAAAGATAATTTGAGAGTATAAATATCTATATTTTCTGTATCCTGGCTAGGCTTAGAACAGATTTCTTCATGTAGTTGCTTGATTAAAAAAAAAAAAAAACACCAGAAAAACCCCTCATCATATTTTTCTGGTGAACATAAGGACTTCACCATCAGAAATGAACTCAGATGTCCTGTCACTCTCCTGCACAGAAGGCCCCTTATTTCTGGGGGAACTGACACAGATTTCAATGCATTTCCGTCGTCTTCTTTTTTTTTTTTTCTCCTCTGTTTTGACCATCTTCCCACTCATGAAAAGATACTAAAAACCTGACTTCTGAAGGTTCAAGAAAACATCAAGATTTAATGAAAAAATTATGGGTGCAAGGAGGGGTGGGGATAAAGGGCACGAGGATAATTGAGTAGGGATCTTTTGCTCCATGTTTTGTACTGCTTTGTGTCACTGAAAGGAGTGCAAGTCCTCTGCTGAGTCTGGGCTTGACTAACTCAAGTAGAGAACTGTAAAATTAGCTGAGGTGAATCCCACCCCAAAAACAATCCATCAGCCTTGGTTGAATGTAAGTTGGCAGCAGCTCTGGCTATATTTCATCTGCATTAGCTGCTAATATCAACATTAGCTCAGTATTCAATCATAGGAAGTCAAACAAATCTCAGAGCCTGATAGAAATATATACATTGGACACAAAGATAGACTCCAGTTTTACTTCTGTGTAAATCTGCTTCCTTTCCTGAAGCTGTTTCTGATTTACTATGAGGTATGTGTGTGCAGGATGCAACCCAAGGAACACATCTGTACGATGATAATTTTCATACCAAAGATATGTTTGGTGCATTACAAATAAAGCAGTAAGCCCCTCAATGATCTAGTTCAGACAAGAGCCAAACAGATCAGACACAAGTATAAATAGCAAACCACAGGCCTGCTTTTCCATAACTGCCAATTTATTATTGCAAGTCTCGCTTTTTTTTCCCCCAATAGTTCCAGCTTCTGGATTCCTGTGACTACTTAAAAATATCGTGCTTCATTTAAAAAAACGGGGGGGGGGG
>JAOBAS010000071.1:44040511-44051152 GCA_025311575.1 Elanoides forficatus
GGGAAGTTAGCTACTTCTTATTCCATGGTTGTGGGAAAACCCTGAAAATGTGGTGTTTTAACTGAAGACTCCGTCAACAGAAGGCAAATATAGGTAAACCTAGTAAGGGATGTAAAGCAGGGCTATTTGAAGACTAGCAACCTCAAATACCATGGGAGTGGAACATTTGTGGGTTAATGTAAAAACGTCTGAGACAAAAAAGTGTAAATAATGTATACATGTACAAAAATTCAGAAAAAGAGTTCAAAAGATCCGCCAAATCTTTAAAGGCAAAGCGGTGTTTAATAAGTCAGGGATGTGAGCTGGTGAGGATCTCATCATAAAATCCAGACAGTTTCCCATGGCTGAACCTATATCCACATTATAACCTCCATATTTCATGGCTGCCTGGACTGAGGTTTGACTTTGTTCCCATCTCTAAATGCACTGGATCTGGATATTCTCCTGTCTAACCTCATATATATATATATATATATTTCAGGCTGCTCTCAGTGAATTTGCTCTAATCTGCCTTTGGGTAGGAAGGAAATAGCTTCCAACACAAAGACAAGCTTCCTAGCAACAATCTGGTTTAAAGCAACGTCTTAAAGCATCAGCGTTTTGGCAGATGACTTCGCCGGCTTCTTTGCCTGCTGCAGGCATGCCTGTGCCGGGGGACGGGGTAGGGGCTGCAGAGGCTGCTGCCTGCCTGCTTGAGCTGCTGGGCAGAGCCAGCCAGGGCAGAACTGACAGCAGGGGCAAGCAGTCAGGCACAATTCATTCTTGACTCCAAATTTGCCTGCATACTGGCCAACTTTGCCAGTTGAATGCAACTTTGACCGGTGCTGGGGAGGAAGGTGTAAATTCTGCCAAATAATAGCGGATCACATAGCACTGGTCTGATCACCATCTGTCTTGTTTCCTTAGCCACCACCCAGCTGCTAGCCAAGACGTAGGCGTAGGGATTGCGAAGGGGAGCTATGGACATGAAGATGTGGACAACAGGTATCAGTATACCACAGACTCGAGGGACTGTGTAGGGAGATGGGTGGGAAGATGAGCCTGGGTGACATATAAGAAAGAGGAGGTATTTTGAGAAGTGGAGGACATGGAGAGGGCACAGTGATGATGCCTTAGAGGGGACAGCGGGGAGCTGAGGATATCCTTTCAACACTTAAAGGGGGGTTATAAGAAAGGTGGGGACAGACTTTTTAGTAGAGCCTGTTGGGATAGGACAAGGGGTAATGGTTTTAAACTAAAAGAGAGCAGACTAGATCTAAGGAAGACATTTTTGATGATGAGGGTGGTGAAACCCTGGCCCAGGTTGCCCAGAGAGGTGGTGGATGCCCCATCCCTGGAAACATTCCAGGTCAGGTCAGACTGGGCTCTGAACAACCTGATCTCGTTGAAGATGTCCCTGCTTGTTGCAGGGGGGGTGGACTACATGACCTTTAAAGGTCCCTTCCCACCCAAACCATGCTTTGATTCTATGATTCCATATCGGTGGGAGTTGCTTGTGAGGGGTTGTCCATAAGTTTCTCTTCTTTAGCCCACTGCTCCCAGGGTGATTCATTCAAGTTTCACAAAATGTGCTGTCCCCTTACAGTTTCTGCACCTTAGCTCACCACTTGCGCCCAAGCAGGGATGTGATCTGGAGGCAGGCCCTGCTCCTGGGATGTTGGTGTGTCGATGGAGAGACCAACACCAGATGGAGTCAGGCTAAAAATAAAGCCAAAGGCCAAAAGAGCGCAGAGCTGAGGGGAAAAACCCAAGTGCTTCTGAAAAGTCTCGAGCTCCTGCGTAGCACGCCCCAGGAGCCAGCCAGCTCTGCTTGGCGGGGATCTCTCCACCCACCCGCTCTGGGCTCCTTTCCCAACCTGTCGTGGCAACTCTAACAAGAACCAGTTATGAAAGCACAGATCTGGAACCAGTTCTCTCATTTTCATTAAATGCTAGAAAGAATGATACTGGGATTTTCTCAATGAACAATAACATGAGGTGGGGAGGGTTATAGACATGGGGGAAGAGAAATGCAGGGGGTTTTGGCACTTCGGGGTCAAAAAAGGCTGATTTGCCCCTTGAAAGTCCCAAACCACCATCTCATTTTCAGCAATTTCCAGTAGCCTGGCTGGTCTGATGCCTACCCTGGAAGTTT
Source organism: Elanoides forficatus (assembly GCA_025311575.1). Taxonomy (NCBI): domain Eukaryota; kingdom Metazoa; phylum Chordata; class Aves; order Accipitriformes; family Accipitridae; genus Elanoides; species Elanoides forficatus. Next base: position 44,042,646 of record JAOBAS010000071.1, read on the forward strand.
AGCACAAATAATACATGAATGATCTTTCATAAGCATTCTACAGCCTGAGCATGAAACCACTATTGCCATTGAGAACTTCGCTGCTAACACCAGTAAAGTTTGGATGAGGCCTGTAAAATAAGCAGGTCACATTAAAAATAAATAAACAGGTAAAAAAAGACTGAAGACAGATGTGGGTCACTGCATGAGGGTGTTCTCTCTGGGACAGAGATGCTCAGCCTCTGGTTCAGTTCTGTGCTTCTGAATCCACAACAGCTCTACCAAAAGTAAATTTTCCAAGCATGAATGAAATCAGCCTTGGCATGTGGACAGATGGACTTTCCAACACTCGTGGGGTCACTAGCCTCTGCATCGGCCTGACGTGGGCAGCAGACAGAGTTGGTTGATATGGTTTCCTATATGTGATCATCAGCTCTTTGCTCTTCTTGCCATCAGGGCAGGAGGTAACAGCTCTTCTGGTGGTGGTGCAATTTTGATCCTGTGGAGATGGGCCTTCATCTCCTTAAAATCACTGGTAAACCCATGTCTAGAAATAGAAGGAAACAAGTCAGAGATTTCTGAAAGAGCAACTTTTTCTCCTACATTTTCTCTTTTTTTTTCCTCAGTGTCACTTAAAAAAAACCCTCTAGACTTTGGTTTTCACTGTAAATCACTGTACAGATCTCTTATAATATTCTTCACACCATCAGGAGATGTAGACGTGGAATCCAACCACAGTTAGGGAGGGTTTTTGGAAGGAAGGGTGGTCTTTCATTCAAGCTGTTTTCTGCTCAGTTTGCAACTGTGCCCTAGACAACAGGGGCTTTTATAATAAATATTTATTCTATTAGCACTACTATAAATCTAAACAATGAATAATAAATAATCAACATGGTTTGGATAGTTAATAAAGCACCATATATCAATGGAAGTTCACACAGATTTCACAAAGCCTTTTCTGCTAACAGATGGGCAAATGAAAACATTTTAATGTGCTTACAGTTTTCAGGCAGAGGAAGACAATGCCCATGTATGAGAAGAAAAGAGGTTTAGTACATCTCAAATGACTATTCAGCATTCTCTTTCATTAGTAAGAGCCAACTGTTCTGGTAAAAAGTTGCCTAAAGCTGTACTGAGAAGTAAGGAGATAATTTGCCTGTGGAGGAAGTAGTCATTTTGACCAAAATCTGATCAGTTTTGTGAGAATAATCTCTACCAAGGAAGATACTTTTAAAAGAATAGAAATAATTTTCATGCTTATGTCAAATGTAGATGATCATTTAAGCTAGAGGAAAAAAAAAGTATAAAAATACTTTTTAAAGGATCAAAAAGAATAAAATATTAGGGAAAGGCAAAACAATGAATTTGTCTTCTAAAATTTTAAGTAAAAGGGTTTGATTGTTAATCTCAGTGTGCCTTTTTTCTTCTTCAAATGTGAAGTTGAATAGAAGTCTTAACTATCTTAATGAGATGTCTTATTTCCCATTTACCTCATCTTTTTCCAGTATTTCCTTGTTTTTCTAGGATGTCTTTGCCAAAAAAAAAACTAAAACCAAAATTCTGTTTCAGGTGAAGCCAAAATTAATCCCTTTTTCCCACCATCCCCCCTTTTCTACTTCATCCACCAAGACAAAGAAAACTTATTTCCCCTGCTCTCCTCTTCACCCCATCAATTACAGCTGGCACTTATCCTGGAGTGAGAGGGTTTACATCCCATCCAAAAGTTTTAAGATTTGAGTATTTACTACTATGATTTGGGAATCTTCCTGCCATCTGTATAAACATCTCATCCCTTTATATAACTTTTTTTCATTATAAATAATTGGGATGGGCTTACTGCCAGGTAAATAATATAAATAGAAAGGAGCTCTCTTTAAGCAACGTATCATTACTGCAAGGCAGAGGCTATTATTTAATGAATGGGCACAGTAACAATTGCAGAAAATGACTGAACTACAGTACAGAGCTCTGCACGCCTGAATGGACACGTGTGCGCTGTGTTCACTGCGACAGTGATGGATGGGTGGATAACGACACCTCTGGAGAGGTTTGTTTCATGGGAACAAGGGGGTGCTGCAGAAGTAGATTCCCATTCTGACTGAAGTCTGGTGTTTCAAAGACGTGCCCAGCTGCACAATTAAAAGTGAATTAAAGGACATGAAATGGAGAAAAATAGCCCTCATTTCCTCCCAGACAGTTGCACCTCTGGGGTCTGGTTTACTTTTTTAGGAGATACTCATGTAGTAGCATAAGGTATAATGTCTTGGAAATCAGTTTCTTTCTCTCCCAGCTCAAAATTTGACTCTCTCAAAAATAAATCTGGGGTTTCCAACTGTGAACCCTTCCCAATAAGACTGAAACATTTGGTGAAACAGAGGACAGACATTGCTGGTGGGGAGCAAGGTCCTCACTATTAACTCTGAAGGGTGTTAGGGTGGATCCAAAGAAAGAGTAAAGGGAAGCCCACACAGGTTGGTGTAGGGAGACCCAAGTTCAGAGGTCCTGCCCAGCTGGGAAGCATCACTGCTGCAGGAGGTGGGTACCGCAGTCTTAGCACAGCACTGGGTTCATCCTGTCAGCAGGCCAGCACAACGTAACTCAGCTGCAATGTTGAGCTCCTGTCCATCCTTAGATCACTGCAACAACCTAAGACCTGGCTGAAACTGGGACGGGCAGTACTTAGATAGCTAAGGCACTAAGGAGAACCTGCATGAAGGCTCACCCAGCTCTCCCCAGGGAAAGGCACCTCTGAGGCTAATGAGTGCCAAGGATGCCAAGGTGCCTGCGGCCACGAAGGCAACTGGGGCTGTCATCTCTCCCTCTGGCATGAGGCGTGCGCTGTGCTGGGGGGTTGAAGAGGGTACAAAGAAGAATAACTCCTTAGCTCCCTCCATAAATCCATGCCTGGTTGCAACATGTTACTTCTAGGAACTGAAGTCTTCTTTTGTGGTTCTGGTTCATGGGATGGTAGCATAACCAGAGGCTGACTGTATATCCATATCATCTGCAGCTAAATTCTGGTTACCACAGATTAATTCAAAACTATTAATGTCTGGTAAAACAGAGACTGTTGTTTAAAAGAAGTTCCTCCCAGTACCCAGGAGAGGACATTAGGACGTTAGTTTTGCTTTTAGTTATTTCTGGCTTTGGGTGGGTCCAGGTGTCCATAAAGTGTGGCTCAAGCTGTTTGCTGCAGATCTCTATCATTTCTGCTCCTCCAACACAGCAAAAAGGCAGATGGACCAATTACAGCCATCCAGAAAGTCACTCCATTCAGGCTGTGCTCTACTCTCAGCAAGGACATGGAGATTTGACTGGGTCTGGGACATCCTTTGGCTCAGGAATTCAAGTGGGTCCCAGCAGATCTGGATTCAGTTCTTGCCTGTGCAGCTGACCTTCAACAAGTTATTGAGACTGCGGTGAGCAATATTGCTTTTGGGGACAGAAAGGGGTAAGATGAAGGTAGCCTGAACACATATGTGCCTGTTGCCACATGCAAGGACCTCACCCTGCCAGCACCAACCTGCCTAACCCAGTTGTTTTCAAAATACTCTGGGTTCATTTAGACATTTTAATTAGCTGTCTGTCTTCCCTCATCCAAGCAACTACAACAGAACCAGCTAGGAAAGGCTAACGTGCAGTTGTGCCAGCATGTTTTAGGGGGGTGAAACTTTTAAGTGGGAGAAGAAACCACTATATCCTTTTGTACACATGCATGATCTGGAGAGGGGAGGAGTTCATAATTCAAACACAGACCAAATAAGATGTTGCCTATTAAGCAAATTAATACATATATACACAAATCACAGGTATATGCACATAGATAATCCAGATCATAAATTTATGTTAATCTATGATTTATTATCTATATACAGGTGAAATCATTATAGGTCTGTTTCTTTTTTCATGATGATTAAGGGGCAACCTCATGATATAACAGGTCAGTCAGAGATTTTTAAACTGCGGATAGCAGCACTGCATTGACAAGTGGAGGCACTGATCACGTTTTCAGAAGGAAAATCCCTTGCCGAGGTGCTGAGGCAAGAAACTGGTGACTCACAAGCCCCATTCCATTCCAGCACATTGGTTGTAAAGAGCTAGCTCAGAAAGCTGCCAGGGTGCAGGCGGAGAGTGGCTCCAGATGTGTTACTGCACACCATTCTCCAAATCAATGGTGGCAAACTACTGCACCAGCACCGACGGACACTGAAGTCGGTACCAGTGGCAATGAGCAGAGATGCTTCTAAGAGTATATTTGGTACCATGAAGGAAATCTGCCACTGGGATTTGTTAAAAAACCAAAGCGGGCTGCCCAGCTTTCTGCTGTCCATGTGCAGGGTGAAGGTGTCTACCCACTGAAGCATGTGAGGAAGCAGATATATATGGCAGCTGAAAACCTTGCTCTCTCGTAGGGCTCCTTGGAGTCCTGAGGAGAGCACACGTGATGGCGTGGCCTCTCTCCCTCACCAGATCTTCAAACATCAGGCAAGCAGATGGCAAAGGAGGCTAGGCAGCTGCAGCTGCCCCTGGGGTCCCAAGGAAGGAGCAAGTCTACGGCCTCACAGACTACAAACTTGCAGTAAGCTGAGGCAGGAATCGAATGAGTGAGTGTGAAAGAGCTGGCAACAGCCAGGACCGAAATTGTGCAGGGCGTGATTTTGTAGGGTAAAATGCCTGCCAGCCTGCCTGCCTGGATCCCAAACTGTAGCTGGGAATTAGACCCTTTGCTCCACCAAATTCAGCCAGGAAAGAAGAAAGAGAAAATATTGACTTTCTAAGTAGTGCCAAGAAAAGGACTAAGCTCCATCCCTTAATGGAGAAATCTGGTCTGAGCCTTCTGCTCCTTTCCTATCCTTACAGGGTACAGTTAGGCAAAGCAGTATACATAAAATAACTCTTTGGCTGCAAATGTTATTTTCAAGCCACTTTAGAGCCAATTTCTCCCTCCTCTCTCTTTTTCTCTTTTAAAATAAAACAACAAACCATATAATAATAATAATGAAAAGATTTATCCTAACTTAAATGACTGGTTTTGGGAGATCAAGTTGCAGGACCAGAATCCATAACTCTGAGGGATTTACAGTCCCTTTTGTGGTGATAAAGGCAAAATTGTTCACAGCCCTTCCCTTAATGTAAAAAGCCTGCCTTCTGCTCCTCGGCCAAGTCTCTTGCCACCAAGAGACTGTGCTTTTGTTGGAAGGGCTGAGCACAAACCATGGCAAAGAGCCCGAAGGACAGGACTTCAAAGTAGTCTGTGGCTGCCCCCATCACGGCAGTGGTGGGAGGAGGAAGAAAGCCTCTTCCATTTGTAATGCATGTTCCTCCTTTTCCCTCCTTCAGGAACCACAGTGCCTTTCCTCCATTACCTCCCCCCGGGGTTGCACAGAAGCTAGGTTTGCCACTAATCTTTAGCAAATGTGCTCCTGAAAACGAAATGGCTTGTTAACATGCAGCTGGGCCTACGTTTGCATCTAGCCCAGGTGCCGAGGCCACAAGATGGGTAGCTCAGCCCTTTCACTGCCCTCCGCTGTCTTCTGTGCCACCAGCAACGTAATACATGTGCTGCGCCTGAGAATCAGGATTCGCACCCATCTCCCGCACAGTCAGGCCAGCATCTTCCATGTCTGGAGAACATCATCACGGACGTGTTCCCTTTCTGTGAATTAGCCCAGTTGGTCTGCAGCTTTTTTAATCTTCCCATCATCTCTGCCTGCTCTAGAGGGCCTGTGGAGCAATGGGTCAGCCCATGACTTTACACCCCAAAGAAGCAGGGTGTCATCTAGCAGGGCCCTGCATTCCAACAACGCTGCCCAGAAGGCATTCGTCTCACACACAGACGAACCCACAGCCCCCTCGTGACCTAAAGCTGCATCACGTCCTGCACCAAACCAGGAAATGTCTGAGCCGGACTTAGCAGCATCTTTCAAACCACTTGCATGGAGGTTTGATCCAAAAGCCCAAGGGACCCACACTTTTTGGCTGTAGCAGCAGGATTCTGCAAGGATATAATGAACTCTATGAGTTAATTCATGAATAGCGTATGTGGAGTCCCAAAATCTTGGAAATGTCTTTTCTAACTCAGTCCTTCCCCCTGCAAAAGTTGTTTCTTGCCTTGGGCAATCCTTGCCACTCTCTCTGAACCTTTCCCATTAAGTTCTCTTTTTGTTGTTGTTGTTGTTGTTGTTGTTCTGAAGTGGTAGATATGTTCAGACAGTGGGTTTCTGTTAGCGCCATATTTCTTCGACATGGTCTTATCACAGCATCTTAAATATGTGTCTCTCATGATCTTCCAAGACCACGTGCATGAGGAAGGTGAATCTTTTATCCCAGAGGAGGTAACAGATCACAACACATGGAATGAAGCTGAAGTGCTTTAATCTGGAGCAGATGGGATTGGTACATCTGGTAGATACACTCCTCCCTAGTTAAATTATAGACTGCTCAGAGTGCAAGGAATAGCATGGACGGTGTCCATTCCCTCTAAATAGACATCTGTTTTCAAAGTACCAGGAGGAACTTCACAGATGGTAAGAAATTACTGGATCCCTTTCTCTGGAGTGTGCAGCAACTCCTGCAGGCACAACTGACTGTGTTTCACACACACTGATATACGGTGCTGATGAGCAGATCTGCCTCTAGTTATAAAGAATAGGTAAGGTCATTGCCTGCAACCCCTTGCCATCTCTATAAGATGGTCTATGGCCAACTGGCATGGTTAATCTGGGCCTCGGTGCTTGTGTATAAAGGAAGTTCTGCCCACTTCCTTGCCACAAATTCAAACAGGTCCATCAAATTCTCTTCTCAAGCCTCAGTCTTTGCAGCTTCTGGAAAATTATATGCTGCAGGCAAACCAGAATTTTCAGTCCAAAATTTTCAAGGATTAAGATATGGCTTGGAAGTTCCCATGTTGCAACAAAATGATTCCTAGAACTCCAAAATATTTAACATGTTGTTTTTTTTTTTTCTTACTGTACCAAGAAATCCCACGAAACAAGTAATTTTTGTTTTTCTTTGATCTGTGACTTTTCTTTTATTTATTCATCTATTTATTATTCATCCAGTGAACCAAAACCATTGCTTATTAATGCAGTTCTACTAAATATTTTAAAAATGTAGGGCATAAAATTATAATATCCATTATTTATTACTTAACAGTAGAATTTTGTTCCTACACCCACACCTTAACTTATCAAACGTTGTAGGAAATTCTTGTGAGATACATCTTAGCTCATAAAGTTATAATATCCCTAAAGTGAAAAATTAGTTCACACAACCTCCTTTGAAATCATCTTTTCCAGGGTCTTCACAGTGGTGTTACAGAGTTGGCGTTCAACCTATAATTAAATGGGATGATATCCCTCTAGTGACTGGACCAAACATAGGCTATAGGATTGCTACTGCTGCCAGAGTGGTTTCTTTTTTGTTCAGTGTTTTGGTTCCTACTCACAACCAACATTAAGGCAGGTCATCAAGGAAGATGGAGCACAGCTACTGGAATTCACAATAAGTTGGGGTTTACCCCATCCCATCACCAATCCCAGGAAATTTCCTGCCTGTATTGCTACAAACAATTAAGCTGAACTTTGTGCTGCTTTGGGGAACAGGTATTTTGTTCACCCAACAGGTCTGTGGGAGTTGCAACTTTCTATGGGAGGCGAAAAAGAAGTAAGGATCCCTGAAGAGATGTTTTTCTCCCTTCTTAAATGAATGAGAGTCTGTACAGCTCTGATAATAGAGCATGTAACGAGGTAACAACTCGCAGAAGAAGAAACAACATCCCTGGAGTGATCTCACCAGGACTGCCAGATGCTCAGTGAATCCCTTAGCGGACATCTCATGTTGGTCGGCTGCTCGGTCGGTAGCCGGTAGGTTCAGCAGCCTGCAGTGTGAACACAACTTTGGGAAGATCTGGCCTCATTGCCAGTCTAGACTTGAGGTTCAGTTTGATAACATGTTTGGAACAAGTGCTGCGGGGATTGTATAAGAAAACCTCCTTTTAGGCGGGATTCCTGGTATTTTGAGTCACTTGATGAGTGTGAGGAGGATGCATCCCAAAATAACAATACTGGTTGAATATAGTGCTTGAAAACCACCCGTGAAACCCTGTCAACAGCAAAGGGAAAAGAAGGAATGTAACTAAAGAGACTCTAGCCTTGCAGTTAAATATTTCTACGTCTCTTCAGACAAAGCACAAGCTTCTTTGAAGTGGTATTTTTTTCAATCATCCCATCAGACATGGCAAGCATATTTATGGTCCTATCAAAATCAGATCCTCACTCCCAGCCATGGCTTATGGCTCTGCCTCTCTCTTCAAACGCCCTGGAATGAGTTGGAGAGATAAGACATGTCCTTGGTCTCGGGCATGGGAAAAGGACAACTTCCCATTGAGTATGAAGGCATCTTTCAGCTAGCAGAGAAAAATTAATGTCATATTAAGAGTGAAACTATGTGTTTTGAACTGATTAAATCTAACCTCAGGAGGCTCCAAAATAAACTCAGTCTTCTAGAGCTTTTGACACCCCCCCACC
>JAOBAS010000071.1:44051252-44078019 GCA_025311575.1 Elanoides forficatus
CCACCCCCCCGCCAGACATTTCCCCCTTTCACGAACACATGTTTTACAAAGGAGACCTTTTTTTCCGGTCTCTTTCTCTCTTTCCACCCCCCTCCTATATATTAACAAGGCTTGAATTGTGTTGCATGCTGCAGAGAACAGACACCCTTCACCCAGGCAGAATAACCCGCTGGCTTTTCAGAGCACTATATATAGAAATCTACTCTTTTCCACGGGCAGCTCTAAGGATTAGGCGAGGAATGCAGTTTGGGTCAGGATGCTCATGTTTGCAACTACAAGGATGCCTGAAGGGTCAGAAGGGGCATAACCAGGAGGTCGTTAGCTGCACCGAAAGACACGATACACCGCAAAGTTTGGGTCAGGCCAAGCTGGTTCTGCACAGGAAGCATTTCTCACCTCCCAGCGCTGGAGACCTTATGTGTCAGACCTGGAGGGTGACGGATCCCTTAGCACAGCCAGCATCGCACACAGACATGAGAGAGCGTGCATGACCGTGTGATGCTGGAAGGGGCCCTACGTTATCTGCAGCTGGGGAAGGTGTCTTCGAGCTTGCAATGGTTTTCCAGAGAAACACAGAGCCTATTAAAAGTTCATATCCCTTTCCTTGCAGAGTCATTTGATTTCTAGTCATCAGCTCAATTTCCAATAAAGCTTTTAATGAATTTCCTCTTGTCTATTGAGACTGCAGGTTTCTCGTGGTAAGGATGGCCTGTGGTTTCCGTGCATGAGATGCAAAGGAGAGTGGTGCATTACCCAAACATACATTAGCCCCTCCTGATCTATAGTCACTGGGGGAATACACCCCATCACGTCGATGAGAGAGCTGCTTCTGTCCCTCAGAGAACAGATTTGTCTCTTGAGATCCAGGCAAGCACAGGCATCTACACGTTTCCCCCGTGCAGTCTGGAGGAAGGAGATTGAAATCCAGGACTAAACAGACTGGAAACCTGACCTTTTTTGGGCGGAGAAATATCACTTTTTTTTTTCCCCCACCAGCCCATGAAATGTGTCTTTTTTAATTTCCTGTAATTTAATTGAGAGGAATTCACATTTGTTAAAAGTTTATCTGCTCAGTAGCCCTTTATGCAATCCAGTCAAAGGGAGTGAATGAAGGTTCTGTAAAGCTCTCCGTCTATCCAAAATAACCTTTATTTCAGCCCCATTGCCACATATTCCTAAACAAACAGCTGAAGCTGCATCTTTCATTTTTTAAACAAGGCGACCCCTGCTTTCCTCCCCCCAACCATAGCAGCTGAATTTCTCTCCTGCTTGTGAGCAGGGGAGAGCAGGATGTGCGAAGGGCAGAAGTGTGTCTGCAGGGCTGATCCATGAGGCAGTAGCTAATAAATTCTCAGTGCTGTGCCCGATAGGAGCCATGTCCTGGGATAATGCCTGGTGATTAATCGATTGATACCAAACACAAGCCAGAGATATGCAGGAACACTGAACACCTCTGTTTCTGACGCAAAATGAGCATTAGCTTCCCACCACTACCTAACCTTACTTTTTGACCTATTTTTAAAAGCTGGCCCACAAAGCAGTGATAAAAAGGCCAAGGATGGATTTTATCCCTGGAGGAGCAGCGGTAACATTCTCCCCAGCCCACCTTTGACGTGACCCACATGGGACAGTCTATGCATGGGTGACACACAAGCAAGGGCAGGTGTCTGGGTTTGTTCCCAGTGACACTATCTGCATCTGTACTGGTGAATGAAACAGGGAATGATGCTAAGCACTGACTTTCAGCTGTCTGCTAGCAGCCTCCCAGACAGTTCCTGGGCCATATCTGGGGTCACTCCCCACAGGCATTTGGGATGTGGTCATCCTGCTGTGGAAGGTAGTGGAATCTGATGGTATGCACGTGCTGCTCTGTGCCCATTGGCCTCCGGACCAGACAACGGTTCCAAGAATATTCAGTTTACGTTACCAATGTAGCCTGTGCAGCCTGAGAAGCAGGAAGATCAGAGTGATTGTCAGCGACTGGTGTTTCACAGCTCCAGGCTCCTGGTGAATGCATCTAAGCTGCTGAATAATTTTCCACTTTAATTCATATAGATTCTCATCCTGAAGTCGTCCATACTGCATGGATGCAAGTTCATTTCCAGGATCTCTTTTGGCATGACTCTACCAATTCCCTTTAAGAGGAAACCCGATTTTTGTTCTTTACCTTCAAATACTTCCATGTCGACCCATTTCCCGTCCTATGTCATGCAGCGCACATACTCACTTTCATGCTAGAAACACAGTGCTCTAGAGGGCTGTGACACAGTCCTCACAAAACCCAATAGTTTTGTCTTAGGCTCACAGACCTGAAATGTCTGTGGCTAAGTGCTATGGAGTTTCTACACAGTCAGCCTGCTATACATCGAGCTGACCTTGAATAGGGATCTGAGCCATTCTGCATTCCTTACCTTGGACTTGATGTCTTCTGCAGTGTAGACATAACTTGATGATCTTGGGAAAATAACTGAATCAGTTCTTTTATCTTTTTTTAAGGCTACCTCTTTTTTTTTTACCTAGTTGACTCAGCCTTTCAGTTCTTCATGAAATTGAGAGCGACAGTGGCATTACCTATCATTTATGAATCGATAAAGATAAACCCAGTTAGGGCAAAGAGTGCATGGGAGCTGAGTTAGTACCTAACTAGCTGCTTATCCCATAGCATTACTTTGGGACTATGTGAATTAGGACATGGTCTACCCACATTTCTCCCTGACAAAATGGGCTTAATCATAGCTTGAGAAGAGCTCTCCAAGCAAAGTGGTATTCATGGTTTATGCTCTGTGCCATCTGGATTCAGCCTGGAGGTGGGACACTTCTAAGTCTGACCCCATCACCTCCTCCTTCTCCTGAGGCCTTGATTTTCACAGGAGATATGAAAACAAGGGGCAGCGATCCATGGTTAGTATAACATAACTGGTGTCCTGTCACCAGCAGAAGATGACATACACCATAGGCTGGGCATGTTCCTACATAAGAACTTATACTCAGATATTGCTGCCTCCCTGAGTCGTTATTTATGTGGGCAATCATTGCATCTTTGCAAAGACCTTTACTTCACAATCTAGACTGATAGGAGAGGAACAGAAGCACCAGTTCACTCTGACTAATTGAGACATATGTCTGTTTCCCTTGCTGATCAAATTATATTTAGATTTTGTGCCATTTTCACAAAATGCCTGGGAGTCATTTTCTGTGGTATTTCTCCCACCATGCAGGTGGGAGAAACAGCTATTTACGTGCACCGTATCCAAAGGTGAGTAACTGATAGTTCTCATTATGAAGTCCTTCCTCAATTTTGTCTGTTTCTCAGGTAGAAATTCCCCTGGAAGTATCAAGAGTTTCATTTGAGCAGAGACTGAGCTAAAGCACTGCACAGGGGGCACAGACCTTGTCCCCCTTGCCCCTCGTGACAGCAAGAGCCGTGGAGCCACAAACCGAGGTCATGTGTGGTTTGGTGTCTGAACTACCTGCGGCACCACTGACATGGACAAATGAAGTCTCCACTAGCCAGTGGTCCAAAGTGCTGCCAAAAGGTTCAAGGAGACAAAGCCAACACAGCCCATGCATCTAGCAAGCATATGACACTGCTGCTTCTCCTGTGGTGGCTACAGCCAGAGATGACAAATGGGGAGCCCTGGGTAAAGGTTTTAGCTTTAATCCTCATTTGATGCTAGATGCAGCTATAGTATTAAGTGGTTGATAGTGGAAAGGGAGACCTTAATTTTTTGGGTCACATCACTAGCTTGATCCAGAGAGGTGCAGGACAGCCCTGCCCTGCAGCAGGCAAATTCTGTGCAATGCCATAATAAGTCACCCTGTTATGGTCAGCAGAGTGATTCTCTTAAAATAACATTACAGAAAGGTAAATAAAAGGAATTCTTAACTCATCAATACCTGAAGTTTTCTCCTTGTAAAAATCAAGTGTAAAGGTGTTGCACCATTTTGAGCTGGGGTGCTTATCCCCAGGGCTCCCTGTGCAAAATCCCATGCACCAACACTGCTCATCTGCTGTGCCGGCACTCACCCCTCAAACCCACCCCCCCAAAAATGAGTGGTTTTGTACATCACATCTTGCTTTACCTCCTCTCTCTCCTGCCAGCTTTTTTCGGGGGCTGGGGGGGCAGGCAGACCCTCCAGACCTTCCACTCCATGCCAGGAGGCATCGATGGTCCTTCTGCAACACCTCGGCACCGCACGACCTCTCACCCAGGTGACCTCCCCCTGGAGCAGAGGCACCAATTCACACATACTTTTCCACCTTCAGCCTTGTGGATCTTTACTCCTTATTTAATTTTCAGGGAATCAAAAGGGCTGTGTGTGCCTCCCGCCCCGGCACAGTCTGCCTGCCTTTTTCCGGGCTCGCCTCAAACCACTCGCCTCTTCCCACAACATGAGGTAAGTCAAGGCCCGCACACTATTTTAGCACAAGCCAGGGTGCTTCCAAGGCATTCCAGAAATAGCACCGGGAAGGAACAGTAACTGCTCTTCAGAGCCAGCGAGGGGCCTTCCCTCCCCTTCCAGGTTGGGTAAACTTTCTCCTTACTCTGTGGTTACACACAGCAGAGTGACTCTCTTAAAAACGGCATCGCATAAAGGTGAATTCAAAGGTTTTTTACCTGGCCTGGCCTGGCCTGAGCTCCAAACAGAGGTGTCCTCAGCCCAAGCCCTGCTGCTTCGGGGGCACTGGGGAGGGTATCGCATGGACCTCTTCTTGCATTTCCCATGGCTGTGCCCACTCGGAGCTGCGCAAAGACACCATACGCACACATCATGTCTATCTCTAATATCTTAGCATGTCTCCTTACTCACATACCTTAGATTTTAGATGGGTAAGGTTTTTAGATGCCCCTGGGTGCTACACAAGTACTGAGTAATGCCCATGGCTAGATGTCCTCTGATATCTTGCCAACTGTTTATAAGATCTATTGTATCACTGGAAATTTGTGGCAGGACTGGTTTGAGGAGCAGATAGCTTCTGGCCACTTTCCTTTAGAAATCCCTATCATTTTTTATACATCATCTTGAAGAGATTTTGAGGAGCTGAGGATACCAAGAACCAATTGAGCAGGTCACTGGTGTCACCAGAAAGGCACAAAAAGAATGACTGAACCATTAAGAGTTTGCGTCCCGCTCCAGCACAGGAGGAAATGTTTCTGCTTCAAGCAGCACAGAGGGATGAGAACTGGAGTCCCCATTTCTGCCTTTCCCCTTGTGCAGTCCCTTCAGTTCAGATTAGGCATTCAGATCTTGCGTCCTTCAGGCAGGCTGCTCCTTAGATCTCTCTCTTGACCAGGAGGTGTACTGTGGAAGTGACAGCAGGCAGCGGTCCCTCAGGAAGCGGGGACAAATTTGAAGATGAGCCTGAAGCTGAGATCATGTCGCAAAGCTGCCTTTCCCCGTGCCGTCATCCTGATTCTTTGTACGTCAAAGGACTATCAGTCTGCAAAGCCCCAGAGCACCCGTCTCACTTTCTTATCTCCTGCCACCCCGAGCTGAGCTGTTGGCTGTGAGAAATGTCACTTCCCTGTGACTCTGCCAGACTCCCGTTTCCCCCTTCTTTCATCTATTGCCTGACTGAAGATGAACTAACTCTCCCCACCTGAAAAAAAAAACAACAGACAAACCCCAACCAAACTCAGCAAGCGAACACCCTATGCATAGGGAGGAGTGATTGTCCCTGAATAAGAAGAGGAAGACTGGAGACCAGGTCCTAAGTGGGGTTTGGGCAGATGCTCTGTGCAGGCAAGTGGCACAGCTCAGCAAGAAGGAAATCCAGAAACTTTCAGCTAATAAAGTCTTTGTGTCCCTTTTTCCTTGTGTGGCACTGCACAAGCGGGGACTTGCAGGCGTGTGGCATGCTGCCGCAGGAGTTACTACTACTGTGCATCCCAAAGTCGCACAGATGTCCCCTGCAGTTAGCCGTAGAGGGTGGCACCCCTAAGAAATATTGCAAACACCGTTCTTGCACTAAGTGCTGTTCAGGCACAAAATTCTTTCGGGGAAACTCATCGTTGAATTGTACGCTGCCTGAGTTGACAGCTTGAATTTGGAAAACAGCTAAAAATTTGGAGGGGAAAACAAAGCAGGGAGAGCCAAGGGAGTTCTCTCAAGGTCCTAGAGGTGGAGACATCTAAGGTGTGATGATATAGCAAATCTCTGCCTCCATCTTTTGTTTGCCCACAGTTGTACTGGTGGTGCCTGCAGAGCCATCCCTCCAGCATTTAGGGAGTGAAGGAGGAAAGCTGGAGCAGAGATGTGTTTTCCTTTCCATCCTCATGTCCTTTTTCCATTTTTCAAGCAATTGGTGGAGCAGAGCAGAGATTGTGCAGCTTCAGAGGAGTGAGAAGTTGTAATGGAATCAGGAGAAAAAGGGATAGATACTTTCAATGCCATCTTGGCTTGCAGATTATACCAAATCTTGAAGATCTTCCTTCTCTCTCACCTCCTGAGGAGATCCCACTAATTCTTAGTAAGATCAGAGCAGGTCCCCCATTACCATTTCCCCTTATGATCCACAGGGCTTAACAATACCCCAACACTTTTTCCAGAAGCAGAAGTCAGAAATATGCAGAGCATCTCCCGTCATGCATAGGCCCTACCGATGCCTTTGCGGTCAGAGGGTGGGGTGAAATCTGTCAGCCCTTCTGCAGCTCACCAAAGCCTCAGTGTTTCACCTGTGCAAATAACCCCCATGGACCGTCCCCCGGGACCAAGAGGACAAGTTAAAAATGGACCATGCAATTTAGCTCCTGCACATCTGTATTCCAGGCAGCGATGAAAGACAGAATGGTGGATCTCCAAAATAGCCTTTGCTTGGCTAAACAACCCCACTGCCAACTGATGGCTGTTTGTCTGTTTTCATTTGTACAGCCCTCAAACCTAATAAACACCTTAGACATTAAAAGAAAACACAAGGAACAACGAGGGTAAGAAAAACCAGGCCATTGACTGCCTTTTTAAATAGATCGGTGTAGAGTTGAGTGGCCAGACCTCTTTCCAAGTATATTCCTGTGCTCACATGAATTCACAGACTGCTCCTGTGTGATCATCTGGCAGGGATGTGGTGCTGTCACTCTGCATCCATCTCTTTGCAGTTCTGTCTGCAGTCTGTCCGGGAGCTGACAACATCCACAGAATAACGCCACATTTGAATTTTTCCAGACAACATTTATTTATTTTTGTTATATGACTGATTCCTTTATTGCTGGCTTTTAACTGAAACCAGCCCATCATCATTGTTTCTTCGAAGCACTTACAGGATGAAAGATATTATACCTGGGCTAGGAATAAGGTTTTCCTCACCTTTCCCCCCTCTCCTCTCTCTCTACCTCACTGTCCACATATTCTTGCATCTTGCTGAAGCTGCCCTCTCCTTCTACAAAATCTCAGCTTTCATTAAACAAATGCTTTTTCTCCCATCAACCTGCCTAATCCTTGTTTTGGACCTGACACTTGTCCATCCATGCGTCCTGAGACAACAAGATCCACAGATGAATTTGCACAAGCATCAACATGGAGTTGTAGATGGGGACAAAAGAAAAAGGTGTATAAGGAAAAAAGAGTGCTTCCAAAATGTCTTGTTTAATGGCACATGTTGCCTAACACTGTCGAGAATATTGAACACCACTTAATGGCCTTGCTCCCTACCCTATCACTGTGGTCTTTCATTTCATCCACTTGACATACACGGAGTGCAGAAGCAGACAAAAAACTGCCCAAATTCCAGTAGGGAGCCAGATTCCAGTGAAAATTAAGCTGAGAAATTATCAACTGCATGCACAGGGTTCCCAGGGCAATGCCTTTTCCTACAGCTTCATGGTGTCTAGCATAGGTGTCTGTTGTCTCTTTTCTTGACTATTTAAGTGCTGAAATCCTATAGGCCACCTCTTCCTTTTTAGTGGCCCTTCCAAATTCCTCCTCATGCTTTAAAGTGGCAATATTTCCTAGGTTATTCAGGGAGAACCAGAGTGGGAGGATCAGAGACTGACTGGCTTCATCTCACTGTGGCTTCTGGCAAAGAGAAAATTAGTTGTGACTCGAAAGTCCCAGAACTCTGCTTTGGTTTTGGAAGCAACCAGCACAGCCACCAGAATGAGAAATATGAGAAAATGCTCCAACAACCCCTTTTAAATAACACATGAAAAATCCTTGATAAGCACTATATTAGTGATGGAGCCTTAGATCTTGGCAGAAGGTGGTCATAACAGCATGACCAGCATCAAGGAGCAGGATCAAAGTCCCCTTTAGTTCAGTGTTTTGCCTTCAGCAGTGCCTACCATCCAATGCTAATGGGGGGAGAACAGGGGAAAAAAGAAAAAGGGTAAAAAAGAAAAAAAAAAACCACCACACAGTTTGAACATTTCCTAGTTTTACCTTCCCATCTTCCAGGAGAACGTTTCAAGGAGTTTACTGTTGCTCCCTGGATCTTTTTCTGTTTGAAAACTGCAAAGGTATTTGTAATTGTGTAAGACATCGGGATCTCAGATCACATTTGCAGATGTCTTCATGGCTCCACTGAGCATTACGAAAATACTGTTCAGAATGAGGTGAAGAAGTGTAATATTTCCTTTTTGGGGAGTCAAAAGCCTGGCGTTTGAGTGGTTTTCCCTGGGTAGCTGGAAACAGGAGTTTCTTCATAGGTATGTGTCTGCATTTTTGCGTGTCCTCAAGTATTTGAGCTGTTAATAAGTCAGAGAACAACCTCATTTTCCCGCGGTGCCACATGTAGGCAATGCAAAGACACTTTTTAACCAGTTTCAGGTAACTGAGTGATTGGATCCTGTGTCCTTTGACCTCAT
Source organism: Elanoides forficatus (assembly GCA_025311575.1). Taxonomy (NCBI): domain Eukaryota; kingdom Metazoa; phylum Chordata; class Aves; order Accipitriformes; family Accipitridae; genus Elanoides; species Elanoides forficatus. Next base: position 44,060,054 of record JAOBAS010000071.1, read on the forward strand.
CGCCATTTGCACTAACTAGCTCCAGTTAATATAGTTTTTCCATTTTCTTCTTTTGTCAAAAATAGGTAACGGATATGACCCAAAGGGATCATTTCATGTAATTATTAAGCCTCCATGTTCTATAAATAACTTTGAGGAGGGTGGTCTGAATTTCCCGAACTGAAGCACACCCCTGGAAAGTGCGTTGTCCCCCCGCAGAGTTCGGGAACGGGGCAATTTCACGGGTCAGGGGCTGGAGCCCAGGGAGCCGAGGGGGGAAGAGCAGAGGCGAGCGTGGTGTCTGCTCTGACTCCAGCACAGTGCTGCATTAACGAGATATGAAAGGCTCCCAGCTCCAAATCTTCGCCTTATTTCCAACCAAGGGAGCCGGGCCTCTGCTCTGTAAAGCAGCTAGAGCCTAGCTTAGCTCTAAGCATGGGAATAATCTCAGATCATTTCAGAGAATATCTTAGGCAATTTTCTTCTCTTCACTGTGCCATGATTTTCTTGATTTGGGCTCTCTAGGTTGCTTGGACAGTCAGGGAGGGGAGCGGAGCTCCATGCTGGTGTAGATAGAGACTGTGAAGCTTTTGCAGTTAGCCCAGCCACAACACGACAGAAATGCAAGTTGTTTCATCCGTAGGAACATGCCACATCTCTGCCCTATGAAGTGTGTGGGATGCCTGAGGACAGAAGACATCTTCTTCAAGAAATATGCTAAAAATCAAAGAGAAAGAAAGCACTCGTGCACAGCTACTGGGGAGGGAAAAAAAAAAAAAAAAAAAAAAAATGACCTGTTCAAGATGCTGCTGCTTCTCAGGATTTCTTTTCTACCTTACTGTTGGAGGTTAATACTCCTACGCTAATTGTGTCAGTGCCTCTGTGTGTGATATAAATGTCTCTTGAGCAAGTTTATCTGACTTCACACTGAAGAAGATGAGGAGTTTCCAACATTCTTTGCTAAGTGGTAGGAAAGAACCCCTCCAGCAATAGCAAAAACCGGGAATGGTAAAATCTTCTAAGACTACAGCTCAAGGGAGTTCTTCTTACTATGCATGTTTTTACTTGGGAATATCCCTGCAAAAAAAAATCTCCCCATCCCAGAAAGCCCAGCCAGAGCTTTCAAAATACATCTGACGATTGTTTTCAGCACAGTCAGATATAGCTAGGTCTGGTAATGGCTTTCAGGTTGGGCAACAAAAAAAAAAAAAGGACTGTAAGGACTGTCCAAGAATTAAGAGAATACGGTTATTACCATCAACAGGGATGTCAACATCTGGAAAAACTCTATAGCTGAGCAGGTGTGTGTGTGCTGCCTGGGCTGTCTGTGTTTCAAGCAGTGTGGTTTCTAGCTAGGAGATGGCCTCCAGAAACCACTTGAAAACAGAACAAACAGAAGTATCTCCTCTTTCCATTAATATTAATGGCCCAGACATTACCCAATTTGAAGCGGAAGCTGGGGCTGATTAAGAAGGGCCTGATCACCAGAGCTCTAATGGGAAAAGATTAGAGCACAACCTCTCTGTGATCTGGGATTAGGACACACCGAACCAGCCCGGCGCAGCAGCGGTGAAGGATGAAGCGGGTTTCTGCACTGGAAAGTTTTCTGCCTGGAAGCTCTGTTGTCCAAATATTTTGCTACCAAATCATAACTAAACTGCCTTCTGCCAGAATCATGTACGCTGTTGTGAGCCGTTCGCAAATGACTAAACCAGGGAAAATGAGACAAATACACTGGGTGGGGGACTTGGGACCGTGGGGGCTGGTACCCAGCTCTGACATGGTTTCTCCGGGTAGCCTTGGGAACACGTCTCCTCTGAAGTGATACAGGAGGAAAATATTCTTCCTTAGTTTTTACTGTGTTCAGACAAATCTTTTCACTGTGTGCAGACCATCTCCTAGTCCATGTGTACATTTACAAAAGCAGGCACAAGGGACACTGGGGGTTATTGTTATATGGCTAGCAATATCCATTATCTTCCAGGCATGAGTCAAATCTGGAAGCAGTAAAGTCCTGATTCAGAAATTTCTGGAAAATAAGAACCTACCAGTTTCACCTGATCTTATCTGGACTCCCCAGAGACCACTAGATTAGCAATTAAACATGCAATTGGAAAATGGACTTGAAGCCAGCAGAAGGGAATGTCCCTCCTGGCTGGAGAGACCTGCATAATATTATTAGAAGTCCCAGAACACCCTCTGTGCTGTTTGTCACTGTTTTTTCATTTAAGGAAAATAAATAAGCACACTTAGATATTTAGGCAGTTTCAAGCCCAATTCACTTTTGGGGCTCTCCGGTACCAACGTGAGGTTATTAATTTTTGGCTGGCCATAGAAATTTAAAAGGCCATAGAGGAAAAAAACCAAATCAAACCAAAAACCTAACCGAAGGAGTTATCACATGGTAGCTTTAAACTCTCTTTCTGTTCTGGTTCCCAACCTCGTCTGCAGCCCCCCAGGCACCTCCCAGATCTATAACCAGCCTTTGCTTTGCAAAGCCAGCCTGTGAGCTCTGCCCCAGCCCTGTGTGTCGTGCTGTACCAGCCCAACACCAGGAGGAATTAAACAACCTCCCAAGCTTTTCAGAGTTTGAAAAATCTGATCGCTTGACATATTTTAAGGTGATATTTGGGACTCTGATAACAGGAAAATGTTCATCAAAGACAGCTCTAGTATTACAATGTGAGCTGAAAGCACTGCAGGAGAATATTTTTGTGATAAGGATATGGCCATTTCTGCTACTACTAATAATAACATTAGCATTTTATTTATAGTTCTAGTGATTATGCCATAGATGTTGTTTCTTTTCTTTAATTTTGTCTGATGTGTATATATTTGCCTTTTCTTTCACAGGGTTATTTTCTAATCATATTTTCTTAAAACATTTTTTCACTAAACTTATTCTGTTTTGTCTTTGTGAATGCTACAAAGACGAGGCAGAAGAACTGGAAGAGTGAAAGCGCTTTGGAAGCACGACTTTCCAAAGAAATAAATTACAAGGCTGATGGGTACATTTGGAGCCTCAAACCTTTCTACTTTCTTTTCCCTGCTCATTTGTTCATTCTGGCTTTGTGGCTCACACAGCAGGAAGCTTGGTCCCCAAAGGCAATTAGGGCAGGCTTGCTTGCATTCACACTGCAGAAAGCAAACCCCTACGGTCTGCAGGGAGGAGACTCTGGAACAAAGTCTCCAAGGGAGCTAATGTGCTTGCTCCAAAGGGAAGCTTGTGAGCAAAGACACGCGAATGCAGCGTGCCAATAGACAGACATCTACATCAGTAAGTTAAACAGGGTCTAAGGGTGGTTCCAGGAGCTGGAACCTCATCAATTGTGCTGTCAAATTGTATAAACAACCCCTGACACGGATCTGATGTGATCAGCCCCACCAACATGTTCCTGAGCACTGTTTTGGAGTTAGTGTGGTCCAGAGATCATTCCCAATAAGCCCTTTGGGTGTCGTCATCCTTTCCTGGAGGCTAAGGAAGGCTAATGGTATGGACATGGCCAGATCCTGCAGGTTGATCTCAGTGTTAGAGAATCAGCCCCTGGCTCCTAGTGTTTGTAAGCATAGATCTGAATGGCCCTGGAAGAAAACAGAAAGCAACCCAAATGGCTGTTTAGCCCCACGGGAAGGCACCCCAAATTTGTGGTAATGTAAAAGGAGAACACAGAGCCCAGGCTTCATGCAGGCCATTGCGCTCTGAAGAGGCAGGGAAAACAGCAGCTGCTGAGTTCCTTTGCAAGACTGAATGAGTCCCTCCAGACAATTCCTTCTCCATGGGCTCTTGACATCCTGACTAAAAGCTTGGTTGGCAGATGGGATGTTTTATCCATAGGGTGTCCTGCATCCATCACGGCAGAGCCCAAGCCCCAAGATGTAACATCTCAGGGCTTTTCAGCACCGTTACCAGTAAGGATGCCTGCTGCTTCTGTGTTTGAAAGAAAACTCCTCTTGCCTCACCCATCTTTGCAGTGCTTATGTCTGCATCCTGCTGAAATGAGCAAGTGCCTCTAGAAACACTATTCTTATTACAGCACCTGAATCTGATTCCATGACAGAAGTCTATTAATTTTTGTTTTATTTCAGTTAATTCCATTTGATTCTACTCTAGTTCATTATCAGACAGAGAAGAGTGCCTAAGCTTCTGAGGCCAGGACTGCTCTTTCTGCTTTTAGCCTCTCCTCTTGCTGGCAAAGCATCAGAGTTCACTGAAATGCTATTTTCCTCCTTTTCAGCAGCCTGAACTCCTAATAAATTCAGCTTTCTGTTGTGCACTGTGGCTGTCTCCACCTCGGCCGTTTAGGGGACACGTCTGCAGAAACACTCTCAGCTCCCTCTCCGAGCACGAAGCGTGGCCCCCAACCAAACAATGATGTGGAATCAAAAAGGTTTACGCAAATCAGACTAGTCACCAGAAAGCAATCTGAGGAAAAGTTGTTTCACCTCTTTATTTTTATCATTATTATTATTATTATTATTATTATTATTATTATTATTATTATTATTATTATTATTATTATTACAGTATTTTGGCAGTAAAATCAAGAGAAAGGAACCAAAAGTTAACTTACACTTCAAGAAGTTGAGCATAAACATGTTAATCTCTCAGGGCTGCTGGAGGTTTCACAATCTCCTCAGCAAACTCTAAACTTGTGCTGCTGATCCAATTCGTCTATCTACCTTTCAACAAATTAGGGAGTTCTCCTAAAAGCCCAGGAATGAGAATCTGAGGAAAACAGCCCTGAAGTAATGCTTAGGTTTTGATTTTGGAAGCTGGGACAAATCTAAGAAGAAATAAAAGTGGTTTCCTGACCCCAGATTTTCTCTCCAGTTTTTTGTTCTTTCTTTGACATGTTTCCTGACTTTCAAGAGCTGTGTATGAAAGAGTGAAGGTCCTGCTGTTGCCTCCATGAGGAAAAATTTGTCTTGGCTCTTCTGTGCCCCATACACAAGGTATGACATGATGATGGCATCAGCGACAGATCCCTGACAGAGGCCACTCCCGTTGCTTTGTTGTTACTATACACCTCGTTCAGCCTTTCAGTGTTTTAGAGGTGGTCATGGTTGGAAGATTTTTCATCCAGTGACACCCTTCATTTAGGTACCTCTGTGGGAGCTGAGCTTTAAAATTATGACCATTTTAACTGCTGAGGTCATTGAAACAAGTGCTGTGCAGGATTTTCTGGAGTGCCTCACAGTACAGTTTTACATCACTTGGCCTGTGGCCACATCTGCTGCTTAGGCTGCCCCTGATCTGCTCTACGATGTTATCACTAACGGTCCTCTCTGAGCTGCCCACAACTCCTTCCTCCTCCTCACCAGAAGTTACTATGTCCTCAGATGTGCTGCCATAACTGCGCTAATTGCTTCCAAACATAGTCCTGACAAAATTGTCTGGGTTTAAACCACAGCAAAAATAGCAAAATTCTCTTCTAAGGTTTCTAAGTTAACCTAGATAATTTTGGCACGACTGAGCGAGGGTCTGACCACATGTGCAGTTGTGCTGGAAGATGTGAAGGAGTAATGGCTGTGAGCTGGGAAAAGTGACTTTTGCACCCATCTGAGGTGCAACCTCACTGCAACCTAACACAGCTGGAGTATCTCTCAGTGGTGTCTAAGGTCTAAACCCAGGGCTGCTCAACTCCAGTCCCAGTACTATCAACTGAGGAACTGATGCATCCACAGCTGTAAATGCCATTGCTTCTTTCCATAGACTGCAGAAGGACTCTAGACTCTGCCCTCAAATGCATCCTTAACAAAAGTTTGCAAGCAGAAGCCTAAACTCATTCCCCAGAAAAGCCACAGACTTAGTGGTACAGCAAGACAAGCTGTACAGCAAGGTACACCAAGCACAGATACCTAGTACATCCAAAAGAAATGTTTAAATAAAATATGGGTAGTACAGCCTACGGTGCAGGTTCAAATATTGGGAGGAACTGGAAATATTTCCCTCACGGCATCTGTCTGCTCACATGAAGTGAATACTCAGTCATGTTCTCAGTAGGAAGCAGCCCATCACATGAACATCACCATCACTGTTTGAGCTCTGTGACAATATCACTTGGAGAAAAAGAGAAAATGAGCAAGGAGATATCGTTTGCCTTACTGCCAGGCCTGACTCCTTTCTCCTAATGAGATAAACCCCTCACAGCAGGGAGAGGTTTAAGTCACAAACTTTTGAAGGCTCTTTGTAAACTGCACTGGATCTGCAGGAGAAATGGAAGAAGCCAGTCTTTGAAATGATTTAGTTTGTCTGGTCTTCAGCTTTAAAATAAATCCAGACTTACTAGTAACTGACTGAATGGTTCCTCTCCCGACCTGAGGGCTGCGAAGCTCATTGCATGTGCTTTGGGATATTAAATCAAGGCAATGAATTCAGACAACGTTCACTTTGAAAACTGACACCTCAGAGGTTCTCACAGAGATATTAGAAGTCATCTGTGGTCTTCAAGGTACCAATTGCCTACAGCCTGGTCCAAATGATTGTATCCAAAGAATGGCAATGGAAAAGTCAGGTCAATTCAGGATAGAAATAAATGATGATCATTACTCCATGAGAGTAGTTCGTAATTAACCAATATGTTATCCTATGGACTCTATACACAGCTGAGCACAAACAAAACTCCAGTACAGTCAATGGAGCTACACCATCAGTGAGTGTCTAGTTTCTCCTGTTGTATCTGATTCAACAGGACTATTTTTAGCCTTTTGCTAATGTCCAGAAACCCCTGCTGGCAATCTGCACTGCCACCTTGTGTGACTCTGGCTTTTACTCGGGCTTCCTTCAAAATCTTCCTTCTCGGTTTCTACTGAATATCCCTCCCTTCCACCCAGAGATTGTTCATCTCATAAAGAAATGATCTGATTATGCCCAAAAAACTCACGCTATTCACCCTTGTCTCAATCTCCTAAACGGACAGCCCTACGCAGTCAGGCTCTGATCTCATCCCCTCTTCTGCTGGCGGAAAATCCCTTGTCAGAGCATAGAGGTTTCAGGCTCTCAGACATGGTTTTTACCACAACTGGAATCCCATCTACTTGTTCTCTTCTCTCTATACCCTCTGGCTTGCAGACCCTGTCTTGCTCAGGAGCCTGGGGCTAATCAGACCTGGCATGAAAAAGTTTACAAATTTCGTAATCGCTCTCCCTTACACCCCTGAGCTCTCGTCTCTCACTCGTCTGCTGCTGTGCCTGTTCACTTACAGCCCCAATTGCAGGTCAGGGAGCTTGTCCATGCACAGTGTGTAAACAACTTTCACAGAGAACTCCCTGCAGGGGAAAAAGTATCTCTGGGGTCTCATATATATTAGGGTCATTCTGTAGGATTTTCTTACAATGAGCACACTTATAATGTGTCCTTCTTCTGCTTAGTTAATTAATGTTTTAGGAACTGAATACCTTTGAGATTTCTTTGGGTCTGTCAGAATGAGCTGAAATTGTGTTAAAAATTTCAGAAATTTTGGAGGAGGAAGATGGACATCTATAGCCACACTCTACTTCTAAGTTGACAAAAAATTGCCTGAGAAAACTGCTCTAAACCTGCCCACTATCCTCCCCCAGACATCTTATGCAGACACACAGGCATACATGAGTAAGCGTGTGCATGTATGTGTGCACGTATGCCGTATCCAGAGGTGAGTGTGCATTGGGCAGATCTAGAACCACACAGTCCAAATTTCTCACATGTTTTGTTTTCCTTTCTGGAGGAATAAGAATCATGGAGATGTAAGAGGAGAAACAATCTTATGCAGGCACAGGCACTATTAATTTTTTGAGCAACCTACCAGTGTTTTCCCTTCTCTGGCTTCCAAGCCTTTCTAACACCTCATTAGTGAGCTGCATCTTGGATTCCAGGCACTCACTGGAATCACTCCTCTCACTCCCGAGTCCTGTACCTACTGTGTTTCCTTCTTCACTAGTCACTCTTGGGGTGGGAGGAGAAAAGACAAAAAGCAAACCAAAGACTGCTCAGGCCCCAAAACATGAGCCTGCATACTTTTTCCTTTGCTGTTTTTATTTTGCTGGTATGAAAAGAATCTCAGTGTTGGCACTGCAAAGGAGACCGAGAAGACAGGTGAATGGCTGGAGGTGGACAGCCAACATGCTGTGTTTGAATGACATTCTGAAAATTCATTGCCATAGTAGGAAACATCACGTATTCCTGTTTTCTTCAACCGTTACTAAGATTTATGATCTTATGTCTTATTACCTTCATTGTTATTGCCATCTCTAGGGCATGGCTTATCTACATGCAAACCCACTCATGTTCTGGGAGAAGATAAATACCATATATCCGCTCCCTTTGACAGATAAGGGGTGTGGTACATGTCTTCAATGATACACTTTGAGGGGCAAAGCTATATCATCCATCCTTCACCTCATGCCACCTTAACTACAATGTAAAATATCGTTCTATTTCCCAGTGTTCCGTCTTTTGCCCAGGCCAGTCTTGGATCCCCAAGGACACAGTTGTTATTCATTGGCATGGTCTGGATGGTACTCATGGAAGGAAGTGGAGGCTTCAGCTTCTTTCATTTGTTTTTCCCTTAAATCTAACCTTAGGTATATAAACACGCTACTCTACATCCAAACCAGCCTCTGTGGTGTGCCGTTGTAGTCAGTGAAGATCGTGGCAATAGAGAACATTAGCAGTCTTGTGAACAGCTCATCTCAGTCTAAATGATCTAGGATGGTCTAGACCAAGTCAGGGGAATCACACCTCATAAGTGCCTATTGTTCTTTTTCACCTACAAAGAAAGTGTTAAGATGGCCACCTGAGACATCATTGGTGGTTGAAGGGAAGTAAAGGGAGCCTTACCCTGGGAAACAAACCTAAACCCTATCCAGAAAGGTTTCTTCTTCTTCCTTCAAGGAGAGAACCCATGTTTGCACCAGTGTTTTGTTTTAATGACATTTTGGTGCCGGTTTTGTCATCAAAGAGTACATGGTGAAGAAGAAAACTCAAGGTGCATCGTGCGTCCTGAGTGGCAGAGAGTAAGGTTGGCAGGGACGTTTGCTCCCCAATCTCCAGATAGCCCATTTGTGTGTCCCCAGTTTGTTGCCGACCCTCTCCTGCACACCCTATCATCTCCAGCAGCTGTAGCCAGACAGGTTTGAAGGGACTCCTGACAGGCAAAACAGGCACTTTGACTTTCTGTTTCTCCTCGGCAACCCATTGTCCCCAGAGACTACGTACTTCATCTGTCCTGAACCAGGCTTTCAATGCCATGTTGCAGTAACAAAGCCTTCTACAGTGATCCTGAAGGATGTCTCAGTGTCTCAGAAGTCTTCCTACCTTGCACTTCTGGCCTTGAGAACACAGTAAGTTTTGCCATAAGCCATATGTTTGATTTTAAATTTATATATCCTGATTCCTAGCTATGGAGCTGAGATCAAGGCCCAGATTGTAATTCTGGTGCGTTTATGAAACAGTGAATTGAAACTAGTATGGAACAGAGCGTAATTGCTCTCAAGCTAACTGAAACCTGGCTCACAGCAGTTTAGTTTAATGCAATAAGGTCTCAACTAAAGGAACAGAAGTCTAATAAGAATCTAATTAAGGTGAACCTCACAGTGCTTTCAAATGTGATTATAAGCAGAGCAGTGCTTTTTTGGATCTAGCAGGAGCATGTGGCTACAGTACCTCTCCAGCTGTTCCCTATTCTTCTTTCCACTGGAAGGTACTGCCACACAGCTGTCTTACATTAAAGGATCCTACTCCACTGCCTAGCACACACCCAGTCCAGTTTAAAGTAAAGCTGAATGTGAGATTTGATTGAGTTTGCATTAACATGGTTCGGAGGAGTTCATATACCTGGTTTAGCTGCTGAAGCTGTACTAAGTACATTATATCTGAGATGGGTAAAGCAGCTATAAAAGTGATCAAGAATGGGATTCTTTTAGATATCTCCACTTTTTCCAGTTATCCCAAGCCTCCCCATAGTCAGTGAAGGTCTACTCAATCCAGACAAAGGCATAATTCATCTCCTAATGGCATAATTCATCTCCTATTCAGCACCTAGCACAGTCTCTTCTCTCCTTGAAAGTGTCCTTGTCCACTGGCTAGGAAAAGTTTGAGGGGAAATCACACATTGTGAGTTTGATTTCATCCATATCCACACTGTTGACACCTCTGTCTGAGCTACAGAACTCAGGCTTCTTCATAGACAGTAGAGAAAAGGGCATTTTTGCATCATAGTTGGTCTGACCTTTTGTAAATGTCCAGTTTAGGGCAAGAGAAATGGAGATTAAGGCTCCAGGGGCTACAGTGGGAGCCTGGTATGACTAAATCTGATATAACCCTCTGTGTTTAGTAAGATGAGTTCCCTCTGTTAGCTGAATGGGACATTCTCCACCAGCTTCAGAGGAGGCACACGAAGACTGACAAAGATTTTGGTGACGGAAGTCACTCTTGCTCCAAAAGCCATTTGAAAAGTCTCCACGGGTCCTCAGCTGGCTAAGGTAACTCAGCTAAGCTGTCCTGGTTATAACTACCAACCTCAGCGGGGATCCTGCTAACTGCAACCCTAAACACAGGGGCAAGATCTCAAACACTGTGTGCTGGAGAGCTGAGCAACAGCAATGAAGAGCTACTACATGGAATGAAGACTTACTACATGGTGCGATATTATAGATGTAATTCTTCACTGTTATACCCTTCTTCACTGCATAACTGTGAAACATCCTTCGTAGTGTAATACAACTCAGAATCTTGGGCATTAACCAGGTCCCCACAGTGCAATCTTCTGTATAAATAGAGAGCAAAAAGCAGCCAAGCAGCCACTGGTCCTAAGAGCTTGTCATTTAAGTGAACACAAGCCACAAGACAAGGGTTTATTTTGGCCCATGACTCTATTGTGAGGATCTGAATGTAGTAACTGACACTCAATTCAAACGGAAACAAAAAGGAGAAGAGTAGAGATGGAAGAATGGATGAAAGAAATAGAGAGTCTGGATCAGAGGAAAAACAACACAGAAGTGCCAAGGTCTGGTGCAGCAGTGAAATGAAATCCATGTGTCTGAAAACAAATCCTGCAGCCTGACTGCCATGCAGAAGAACTCTGATGCAAAAAAAATCCCCAGTGAACAAACCAAAACTCCCTTTCTGGAGGAGGCTGAGGTCTATGCACGGAGTGCTATGCTGGGGTCATAGCATGGGGTGCACAACATTCACTAGAGAATCTATCTTGACTCTGCCTTGCCTTTCACAAGGAAACATCACATACGCTCAGGCAAAGCAGAAGGCAAGCTCTACCATCCCAAAGGCTCTTTCTTGCCAGGCCTAACTTTCATGCATCTTCCAGGTAAGACAGGAAGGAATGCTCATTGCTTTCCCATGGATTCCTGCAGTCGTGCAGGATTTTGGATATACTGAACAACTCCAACCCTCAAGAGATTATAATCAAAGGGTTAGCATTTCTTGCTATCATAAGTGTGAAATAACCCCCTTCACTTCATCTATGATAGAAGTGGAGCAGGTGTTGGAAACAGTGGAAGCTGGCTCCTTGAAACAGGGACAATGAAGCAATACACCTACCCGTTTTCCGGTCTCTATTACGCAGGGAAACAGGTAAAAACTAAATACTCATAGCAACTCCAAACTGAATCACTCTAATTGAAATCACCTTTGGTTCCTGTCGATCCGCTGAGGAATAGCAAGTCCTTAAGCTGCCATAGTTGGTCACTGAAAATTCTCTGTCCTACACCTGTGGGAGGTGTAGATTATATTTTGTCTCTCCCATGGCCTACTAGATCCTTATGTGAACAAAATTTCAATCTCAACAGTCTGTTGGCAGTATCATGGGTGCCATTCACATTTAAACAGGTTGGGAAAGAGTAGAAGATGGCATTTTAGCATAACCAGCAGCAACAGCTTCTCCTGAGTGCTGTAGTTATTTTTACTTTTGCCATAAAACTGTCCACAGGTGAAGGTACAAACGGAGGTCACTGGTTTTGGTTACTGGAAGGACTAGCTCCATTTCATTGATCTAGTTCTTGCTCCCAGTCTCCAGATTGGCTGCAAACTCCATTTTAGCCATGCAAAACCAGCAACATCAGTCCAGTGCAAAACCATGCAGTGATAACCATGCCAGGAATTAACAGATTTTTGCATCAGTGGTCAGATGTTAGAATTAGCTGAGTACTATGTTTATTTCTGATTTCTGTTATCGCTATTTACAGCCAGACCAACTTTAAGTCTGGTTTTCCCTGACCATGCCCTCCTTCTTTTCTGCCCAGTTGTGCTACTCAGATGGGATTTGAAGATACTTTCTTAGAAAGCTCAAATCTGTCCTGTACAAATCTGTTTTACAGCACATATTTGTAAATGTAGAGAAGCCCTGTTTATGACTTTTTGAATGGCTGTGGCATAGCGAAGGGGAATATTACAAGCTCTGAAGGTTTCAGTAACTTGAGCATCACATACTAGTAAAGTGGAAAGTCATTCTAGGCAGTGTGCTAATTAAGGTACACAAGAAATCTCTTGCACAAAAGAACAAAGTTGATTCTTTTACATGACCAGTTACAAAATACTAGCTCAGAAGTTAGCATAAACAGACTTTGAACAACACGAAAAGTTGAATAATCCATTAAAAATTGGATTTAGGCAAGCTATGATTGCTTTATTCTCCTCTGTACAGCAATAGGCTGTATGTCAAACACAGGGATTTCCCTTCGCTCAGACCTGAATTAATCAAAGATTCCGGATCGATGATTTCTTCTTGCAAAAAGAAATAGAAATTAGGGAAGAAGAGTCATGTCCAAGTTTACACTAGGTGCCACTCATATGATCAAGATGTGAACCTACCAAGTGTTCCTTAGCCATGATCCTCTAGAACTCATCCGCTCCTCTTTTGGCAACCAGATTTTTGTCTTTGCATCAGTTCTTAGAGTCTTTACAGAGTTTAATGCCTGTCTCAGGCAGAGAAGACCAAGAGATGCAGAGCTACTCTATTGATTCTCCAGATGGAAACAATTTCTTCTATAAACTCAGAGTTATAATTTGGACTGCAGAATAATCAAGGTGTGTTATGTGCAAGGCTTATCCCTTATTTTGCTCCACCAGTATTTGCTTGTGTTTTATTAAAACCGTAACACTCTGATTGCGATCAGGTAACCCAGACTGGAAATTGAACTACATTTGTACTCTTGCTGTCTGCCTGCCACTGGAGGTTAATGTTTCCTGCCTTACACATTAATACCATGCCAGCTACGCTTGATTACATATTACTGCTTCAAGCAGAAAAAGTGTAGAACAAAGTGGTTGTTTTAATCATCAGAAAGGTGGTTCGCGAGTAAGGAAGGAATAGAAGAAAGCCTCATCATTTATTTGGGAGTGATTTTCCTCTTCAATGTCATTCTGGCTTTCTACACATTTTGAGGTATGATCCTCCAGAATTAGGGACAGCTGACTTCTGTAAATGCTAAAGTTGAGGGACAGGGCTAGAAGTTCACTGATACAGACCGGCATCTTTAGGGACCACTTCATGTCCCTAAGGAATCCCTAACAAAGTTTCACAGACAGGAAAAGACCTGCCACAACAAATCTTTTGTCCTAGGTGGTTCCCAAGATGCCCAGGCAGATCAGACTGGGAGAAAATGGTTGTGGTTTGTTCTCATTTGGCTATTCGCTTCAGTGCCCTTGAAGGGCTCCTTTTAACAAGATCATCTGGTCTAGCTAAAATGAGCTCAAAAGAAGATCGTGACGCAGTTCTTATCTTGAAGAGCACATGGCTAACATCTAAGGAGAGACACTAAAACAACGAGATAACACTGCTCAGCACAGCAGCAGCAGCTGATGCCCCAGTGACCAAACCATTGCCAGACCCTTTCCTTCCTCGTTCTGCTCCACTCTTCCTAGACTTTGGACAAGGAGGAATTCAGGGAGATTTCTCAATCATTAATGAGGTTGAGGATGAAGTTGAAGGAAAATGTGTTTACTGTATTCTTACCCAGCCATCCAATTCTACACCTATTAAGGGCTTTTGTTAACTAGTTGGCTTGAATCAAGTGAACACAGAAGTCCTAATGAGGCTGAAGGTAAAGACAAAGGTGTTTTCAATATGGAGAGAAGCATTTTAGAGAAGACCTTTTGTAATCCTTCACTAAATACTTAAATGTTTAGGACTCGGTACAAGGAGGGCATTGCAGCTGCTTTGCTCTGAGATTACTGCCATTGCTGTCTGCGGGGTGCAAGGACAACAGAACCTCCTCACACCAATCTCAAGCACACAGGGCATGTCCACTCTGAACGTCCCTTTGCACAACCGAGTTTTTCCCAGAATGGCAGAGACCATTCTGTTTGGACAGAAAGCAGAGTGAAGGCAGACTTCAAGAAAACTATCCTTTTCCTACATTAATTCACAAAAAAAAGAAAGGGAGATGACAGAAAATACTCTGCAGTTGCACAACCCCCAAGTTCAACCCCTTTTCTAACAAATGCTGGATTGTCTCCACTGAATGAAACCTTGCAGCGTGGGAGATTCAATAGTGTTCACAGTTTGGTTGAAACAAAGGCTATAAAAGGTGGTCAAAGAGTTCATCCTGTCTCCGAGCTTTATGTGGGTTCCTTGATAACTAGCTACTGGCTGAAAATGTTAATCTAATCTGATTTTGCTTTCATCTTAAATTCCATCCCAAACTGAGAAACCTCCCCCCCTCTGCCATGGGAAGTTTGGAAAAAGTATTACAGGGTCACTAAAACATTTGTTTTACATAAATCAGCAGCAGCTAGCAAAAAAAAAAATTTTTTTTTTTTTTTTTTAAATCTTAACCCTCCTTACATTGGGGAATAAGGTACAATACAAAGCTCTAGGGACATTTAGTAAGCCTTTGCCATAGAGGCCTGCTCTTTCCTGCTGACATTAATGGAAAAATTCACGCTGCATTCAGCAAAAGCCATATTATGCCATTAGGACATGTTTATAGCTATGCCACGTGCAGACAGCTTGATGCAGAGATCACCAGACTAGCAGAGACCTACACATCAAGGCCTGGGACCATGCAAGCTGGCAAGCCTGGACCTGGAAGTCCGGGGCCACATTCATGCCATGTTGTACCATTTGGTTATATTGCTCCTGGAGCCATGCGATTGACTGCAGAGTCAGAACAGGCATCTCTGGACCAGTTCCAGAGCTCAGACACTTACAGATGGCTCATTTAATTATACATTCGTGGTATAGACATGTCCTGAGTTCAAATGTGCCATAGGAATGATGAGCTGTGGTGATCCCAACATCAATTTCATTCAAATCTAAGCTCTCTTTTATGTTCAAATAGTAAGATGCTCCTTAACTACATACCTCTGATACAGAAGACTAGTAAAAAGAGACAAAATATATATTTTTAAAAAATTGTCAAGGAATAATATCAAACTCACCCTCTCACCCTATCAAACTCTAGGGATGTAGAAAGGACATTGGGGCAAGTATACAAGTGATTCCCTCCACAGAAACTAGAATCTGTGATTATTAGTCGACTCCAGGCTTAAACCTGCATTGCCAAGTGTTCACTGAGGACAAATCCATAAGCTCATGCAATAAGGAAAACAAGAATAATTCTTCATGGTTTATTTAACAACCACAGCAACAGCAGGAGTCAAATTTCAAGAGACTCTACAGAGTAAACTTAGTATAACAAATAGACTGTCAGGAACCACAACCCACCAACTGATAGCAGAGGAAGAGACTGCAGACAGATTTTCCAAAGTGATTACTTAGTCTTTCTTTTTGATGTTCAGATTGGTGACACTTAAAAGGCTTTTAATTTTCTAAGGACAGAATTTCAGAACTTTCTAAAAATCAAGTCTTATTAAACACCTTTAAATGATGATTTAAGGCTTAGGGGTTATTAATCCAGGTTGAGAAGGGAAATAAAAATCCATGTTAACCATGCTGCAATCACAGTTGATCCAAAATAACGTAATGCCATTTAACGTTGCTATACCAATTAATGCAGCTGCTAAGCAGTACACCATTCACATTATTTGCCCAGGACCGGGACTTACAGCTGGGGTCTGGGATCTGGGTACGTAACAAGTTTATTGCAATAGATTCTCCAGTTTGCTATGTCAGCTGTGATTAGCAGTCTAGGGTCAGACCTTCCCGATCCAGAGAGTTTTATGTTTTTAGCCATTGCCGGCACAATACAGATAAGCTGTCCATGCCGTTATTTATTTGTGACTGAAAACAAGGCATGGGAGAACGTGCCAGTGAGAATGCTGTGTTCCCACAGCCTTCTTGCGTAAATATTTCTCTTTTGTCAGCAATAAAAGGTCTGGGATGCTGATGCAGAAGATAAGAGTGTAGCTGTGCCAGCTCTGCAGACTTGAAGCAGATGGACCGTGCGTGTGTGTTCAGTCCCACTAAAGGAGAAAGAGAGATATGGGAAAGAAGTGGCTTCTACAAGTGCGAGTTGCACTTTGGAGCAGTAGTTATTTCCCACTGGCTTTCAACAAGAAGCCTGACCTCTCTTGCACTTGCAAGACCCAGTAAGTAATTCAATGCCCTCTTCTTAAAAAGGCCTGATCTGATTCAGCTCACTATTTAAATGCCTTTCTCAGTCCCAGAATGATACATCTGGAGCTGTAGTTGTTCAAGAGAGAGGAAAACAAACCCCTCTCCATAGGATGCTGATGATGGTAGAGGTGTCTCCCATGCCGTGTTTTGGTATTGTTATCAAGCCTGGAAGAAGTGTAATTCAGGGCTCAGACTGTCTCACATCAGCTATTGCAGAGCTTCTTCCAGCTGCACTTGAAGTATGTGCTGTTGGGCTACATGAGAGCCGGGGTAACGGACTGGGAATTTGGTCCAGTCTTGCAGATCCACAAAGACCTGCAGCCAAACGGGAAAATCTTAACATGCACAAAAATCCACGTGCAAGCGCACCTAGCAAATAGGTATTTACGTGTACAATAATGCCTGTGTATTTAAATAGGCAGATGCATGAGAACATGTACAGATTGATGCAAGTACATATTTACTTCTGTATGCAAACTTGTGGTTAACGTAATTATACCATATTCGCTCAAGTGATACTGTACCAATTTACCCTGGACCTTATAGTTTGCCTAGTCGTACAATATTTGTTCTATGTTGCTTCTTATGATGGTGAGAGCATGTCTAGAGCTCATCTAACTAAAACTGTCTGCATACACAGGCACATACATGGATGAACACATGTGTATACACACATGTACATAGGAATACATTTCTGTGTATCTAAGGGCATGTGCTTGTCCTCTCACAGACACATTGTCTCTATTTATCTATCTGTATATGTAATACACCCTTATTTGTCTACAGATACACACATATATTTGTGATGATTTTCTTCCTATGGGAATAAAAGGAGAGTCAATTTTAAAAAGGTGCACTACTATAACAAAATTGAATTTTTTAATGATAAAATCATGCTTTTTATAGACTTTTTCTATAAGGAAATTTCAAGCCTCCATTCAGTTATACAGTTGTCCCTTTTTTCTGATATTTCTGATGTTTTCCCAAAGCTGACAATGAAAACAGCTCTTACTTCCAGTCAATTCCACCTTATATCTCTCATGCTCTGGGTGGATTTTAATGGATATTTCAGTTACTAGTATCACAAGGGACATAAGATGCTTCGAAATAAATGTGCTGTTTCCACTATTTTTTAAAGTAAAAAGAAAGAGGAAAAAAGGGAAAAGAACACTAGTTTTGATCTTTATGACTGTTTGGCACATATAAGCTGATTGGATTTACACTACTTGGATATGTAGCTGTCCTGGTTTCAGCTGGGATAGAGTTAATTGTCTTCCTAGTAGCTGGTATGGTGCTATGTTTTGAGTTCAGTGTGCGAAGAATGTTGATAACACTGATGTTTTCAGTTGTTGCTAAGTAGTGTTTAATCTAAAATCAAGGACTTTTCAGCTTCTCCAGCCCAGCCAGCGAGAAAGCTGGAGGGGCACAAGAAGTTGGCACAGGACACAGCCAGGGCAGCTGACCCAAACTGGC
>JAOBAS010000071.1:44085151-44110110 GCA_025311575.1 Elanoides forficatus
GAAAAGAAAAGAAAAGAAAAGAAAAGAAAAGAAAAGAAAAGAAAAGAAAAGAAAAGAAAAGAAAAGAAAAGAGAAAATAGGAAAAACTAAACACAAACCAGCAGTACTGCTTCACATTTTCTGAGCTAGGGTCACCTAGTATCAGCTTGATCCACCATAATTGATGCAAGTCCTGCTGTTGCTTTTCATGGACATTGACGACATCATGCTAGAGGAGAGAGATTCCCCTGTGATGATGTATCCACTTTAGGACTCAACGCAGCACTTCATGGATTGCCTAGCAAATGAACTAGACATCCCCTTGAAGCACAGCCTTCTCTGTAGACATGATTGAGGTTTAACAAACACAGCAGAAAAGCAGAGGAGGGAAAGAGGAGTTGGATGCCATGCTTCCAGCCTCCTGAATGCCACTTAAGAGAGCCTCAGATTCTAGTGCCATAACCCAGACATAAGACCTGCATTTTCTAGCACACATACATAAAACCACTCTCCCAAAAGAGGCTGGGATTGTACCTATGTCATTAGAGCAATTGCAGACACAGAGCGGGGAGTTAAAGTATAGGTGGCTTTTTTTGCAGCATAGTAAACTGCTGTCCCTTCTAATTAAGTGTAATAAAAGCAGTCATTTGTGTGAGAAGATTTTTCAAAATTTAAGCCCTCAAATTCTCAGCTCCTAAACCAGTATCACAATGGCCCACATAGATTCTTATAATTACTAAAATTATGGTCTACCTTGGACTGTACAAATGCAGAGTAAGGGGAAAAAGAAATAAGAGAGCTATTGCCCATCCCCAAAGATCAGCTAGATCCCAGGAAACTCTACAGGTAGCCAAGCTGTCCTCTCCTTAAACACTCCCAGATGGATACCTCACAGCCCTGTCCACAGAAGGCTGATAGCAGAACATAGAAGAAGATATTGCAGGAACCTAATGCTACCTACTTAGACAGTACAGAAATACTGATACAAAGGGAATTACATGGAGAGTAAAGGCCCATCTGGCAAGTATGAGTAGCAGAACTGAGCTCTTCACTAAGAATCCAGCCCAGATTAGATGCCAAAGTCTGAAAAAGTTGGCTAATAGTACTTGGAAGTTACTAAAGCAGTCAGAATTTAATTTGGCCTGCAACTAGTAACAGAATGCTGATAATACAGACATAAAATCAATAGTTCCCACCCCCACCACCCTACAGGAGGTGATATCACCTTACCTCTTGCTCCTGACAGTATCCATATGCCATAAATGAGTTTAACTGCTCCCGCTAAAATCAGGTTTTTGACAATTGTGCCTTTGAGTCTAGTGGAGCTACCGCTGGAATAATATTTCTGCCAATATGGGACAGGACACTGGGTTCTGATTTTAGTGCCGTTTGCTTTGTGAGGCTCTGCTGGGTGACTGGCCCCATTGTTCAATATTGAGGCGGATACTCTGAGTCACTTCTTGTAGAAAATCTGTTTTCTATAAAGAACTGACAACCCCATGAGTCATTTACCTTTGTTACCAGTTGGAACGAGAGGGATGATGGAGGACAGGGTATTGAAAGCAGAAGCTAGCTTCCTCTCGGAGATACTGAATTGGATCTTCAGCACAGCCCAAAGCAAGAGGAGCTCCAGAAAGAACACACGCAAGCCCTATGCTAATGAACCAGATTTGGGCTAGGAGTTTCTCTGGCCCAGAAATAAGGAGGAGAGCTATGAGTTGCTAAGGGAAAACATGCCTCAGAGGCAGCCCTAAAACACTAACCAGGCCATGGGTGTAACCCCATTTCCCGTGGGGATTAGCCTGTAGTTCTCACCTTAAATTACTCCATGGAGGTCATACTCAGATGAACAGACTTCTTAAATGTCATGTGTCATGTCACAAGTCCAGCATGACACTCTGAAGTAGATCCTATCTCACTGTCTGCTCCAGCTAGTCTGGGACATCATGTATTTACAGGGTGGCACCACAGTTTCTTTTCTACTCCATGATCATATGTGTCTAATTCTATTTTGATCTAGTGGATCCAGTGCCTCACATCCTGGAATGGAGAAAGACCATGGTATTGCACAGTTGACTTTGATCCACAGCCTGTCATAGGGCCTTCCTTGCATCTCCAGCCTGATTTTGCAAAGACCCTAAATCCTTCTATGACATGGCCTTACATGCTGAACATGCACCTAGCTCCCCAAACATGTTCCTACCATGTGCTGTCCTACAGAGCATCTCCCCTTACGAGATCTGCTCATTGAAAAGATGCTCGTGCCACACCAGTGATAAGTGATTACACCTTTGTTCACATATTGATCCAGCTACTTTGGCCAAGATTCAGAGAAATGGTAAGTGAGCGTGGCCTGTTTTCCACTCTTCTTTGCTTAATCCTCACCTATCTGCCTGGATGTGAAGAGATCCAGAGCCTGGATAGACTGCTCTGGGTTGTTTGGACATTATCCCTCCTTCTTCCTCTAAATCACAGACATGCAGTCCAAGACAAAGTCTAACCCATTGCTGGCAACAAAAGGGATCCAAAAACATTCCTGCTGCAACATCCTCCTGATTCCTCAGCTCTGCACTGAGCTCTGGGAGAAATGCTATCTGATTGCCTGAACATGGAAATGCCTGCATTCACAGTCTGGGTCTGGATGGGATTCCCTTTGTGGCTTCAGAAAACCCCTGTCTGAGAAAAGATAGTAACTGGAGAAGAGCCCAAGCCACAGAACTGGGATCTGAACTCATCCGCTTAGGTCTGTTCATCTGCTCCCTCCTGCAGGAGCTAAACTGCTGCAAGGCACCTGCTGAATAAAATTGATGCTTGGCGTAGAGAGAAACAGCTTTGCAATGATTAAAACCAGTTGCGCTCAGCCACAGAGGAAATCAAACTGTTTCTAGGGCCTTTCGGGGGTTGATTTCATATGACGTGAACTCTCTGCCTTGCTGAGTTTGTTTTCCGCCTGCTTTCCTAAGGACGTGGGGGTATGTGCTCTGACTGTGACTTGATGCATGTAGGAACACCTCTCTGTCCCCTTGCTGCATCCCCTCACAGCTTTCATCCCGTGTGCCAATGGCAGCTAAACTTGAGATAAACTCCCACAAGCTTCTACAGGGCTTAATGAAAATCCACATCCAAATAGAGCCAAGAGGCTTGACAACTTCTCCCATCTAGAGAAAAGATGTGGTGAGAGCTCCAACTTTATTAATGACCAATGAGATCATATGGAGGAAGATTTATGGAGACTCTAACTAAGATAAATTGATTGGAAGAATCCACTCCCAGCCCCACAGGAGCCTCTGGTGCTCTATCAGGTAGAAGTTCACATGTGGCCTCCTGTATGATTCAGTGAAAAAAATCAACCGGCCTTAAAACACACGGGAGAGCAGACGTCCTGGTTTCCACTATGCATAAAATGGCTTTATTTTGTATGTGTGGAGCAATTTTTGGTCAGCTACGGGTTTTGAGCTGTGAGACAACTAGTGACACATTTTCAGGCATTTTCCTTGAATCCTTGAAAGGTAAAAGATCTTTTTAGCTAAAAGAAGGCTTATTTTTAATAAAAGTGAACAGAAGGCAGCAGGGGGATAAAGTGGCTATGTACTCACCTAACTCCAGGGTCCAGGATTTGGAAAAAACTAGGATTAACCAATTTGGTCTTAGTGAATTTCCACAATTCGCTACCAATTCTGCTTTGAAATAAAGGTCATTACAAGCACTGACAAATATGACCCTCTTCTCGCCAAAATAAGTTTAACTGGATTTCTGTAGTGTATGCTTAGCACTCTGTGACAAGATCAACTTCTGCAGAAAACATAAAAAAACCACCAAGGAGCAAGAAATTCCTGTAAATGTTTCCATAAAAATATATCTCAGGATATGAGTCAGCTGCAAAATTGAGTACTGAAGAGATAACCTTTTGGAGATGTCAAATATGTTGTCCCCAGAAAGGAGATTTCATGTTCCTGTTGATGACAAACTTTTGCTATCAGATGAGATAACTCCTCTGTGCCTAGGTTGCAGAAATTGTAGAAGAAGGATTAATAAGGATTGGCATTCAACATTAAAAGAGGAAGAAGTGCTTGGATGGTATGGCCATTTTCAGGCTGAGATGCAAGCTGGATTGTGAGTTATATGAGCAACACAGAATTATACACAACATATACCAGTGAGTAGATTGTGTGTGCCTCTGTGTAATTTATTGCCATCTCATTGATGTGGTCAGATTGGAGTATTATTCGTAGGCATATTACAAATCTTTGCTGGCTTTAAGGAAAGGAAACATTTACATTGGCCAGACATTTGGGATGATAAATCAAAAACTCAGCAATCCATTAAAACAATGTAGATAGGAACCTGAAGGCAGATTTCTGGACAAATTTCAGAGCCCCTGTTAGAAAGAAATTAAGCAAGAGAAAGACAGGGAGCTTGAGATACTGATCAGGTTGTTTCAAAGCCTTCTTTGAATGGACAAAAAGGATTTTCTCCCACTGTGGGTGGGTGAGGAGACTGTCCTGTCACCTGCTGAGTTCCTGTCCTGCAAAACAGCAGGCATGAGACCTTCCAAATGACAGAGAGTCTCTTTCACCCTCTTCCATCCTCTGCCCATTGCAGTAGGATCAAAGAGAGGTCAAGTGAACAGGGATTTCAGATTGTGTAGGATAGCCTTGTCATGAAATGGGGTGTCCACCAGGCCAGAAGAATTCAAGCAACATACGAGGGAGCTTTTGACCACCATCTACATGGCCCACAGCATGCACCAACTGTGCCATGACCACAACAGAGAGATCAGTCCAAAAGTCTTGAGTGAGATGACCTTGAGATATGGAAAGGAAAGCTGAGACTCCCACCAGGTGACTTTATCAAGTCTGGCATGTGCCAAAATGCACATCCAGGCCAGGTCATTCTGAAAGGGACCTCTTCACTGCAGCTCTGGTGAGACAGGAGAAGATGGACCAGCAGTTCTCCATGGCAGTGCTGTGGTTGGGTCTGCATGAGTGTCTGCGTAATTGGAAACTGTTCTGAGAGGGGACAGTGGTACAAGAGAGCTTGTCTGTTTGAAGTCTGACCTTATAAACGATTTGCAATGAGCCTGGACCATTTTTACACCCTCCAGGCCAACGTTTTGAGGCCCCAGGAACCGAAAGTGGAAATTGCCTGACTGATTTGTTGGAGATTCTCATGGTCATTATTTTTAGATCATCTGTGTGTGGTGCAGTCTTTACCTCAGTTTAGTATGAGTCAGTTGGAATCAGCTACTCCATTATGTTATACAAAAACTCTTATTTTCCCTCAAAACTCTGGCAATGAACATACCAGAGTGCTGTCAGCTTCCTTGGCTCTAAGTGATAACTGAACTACATAGTGCCAGAAGTAAAATACATTACGAAAATGTGCTCAGGGGAAGAAAGGAGCTATAAAATGTTTTGTAGGTACAACTCACAGCACTGCGGCAGACTGGATATAGATGGGGCTTTTAAGCTGAACAGACCGACAGGAGCTACAGAGGTGCCAGAAACAGTGATGCTACTGTTAAAAGAAACCAAAGGCCACATGCAGTTGCAGCTTAATGCATAAAATTTAACATTTCCAATGCTGAGTTAAAATCAATAAGAGGATTACATAAGGTAAATGCTTAAATCAATTATACACTGGATAACAGTACTTGAGGAATAACACTAATAATCTGTTAACCTCTTGATCTCCTCACAGATGGTAATTATCAGAAGTGCAGAAAGATCAAAGCAATTGAGGAAGAATCTGAGGATGTTTTTCTGAGAATGGAGAATTTCCCAACACGCTGTGGAATGCCACTCGATGATCGACGCTTTTTGAAGGGTTCCTATTACCAAAGGACAGAGTCTGGAAGAGGAGTGTGATGACTGTTGCCTTGGGAATCATAGCAAGAACAGAAAAATCAACAATGTTGATAAGATCACCAGTTCTTGTCAGGAGGAAAAAAAAAAGACACAAAGAAAAAAAAGAAACAAAGAAAAAAAAAAAGAAAGGAAGGAGGGAGGGAGGGAAGGAAGGAAGGAAGAAAGGAAGGAAGGGAGAAAGAAAGAAAGAAGGAGCTAGAATCTTGTGCTTATTAATAAGTTCCAAGGAAACTAAATAAATATGAATAAAGGAAAAAAATCTATTATTTAGAGGAAAGGAAATTCTGAGAGAAAATGCTTCTCTTTTTTTTTTATGCTTGATGTAGAATAAAACTGATCTGCATTTATCACTGTTAAATTATCGAACGTTCCTACTGAAGTATGACATCTTTGACATTTGTTCAACAGAAAATGAGGGAGGAAAATGTGTTCTTAGTAAGTGATGGCAGGCTCACAGGAGACATGCAGACATACAGAGCAATATCTCCACGTATTTGAAGTCCTAGGATCTGCCACCAGTTCACAGAGGCTACAGTGCAAAACAACAGGAACATCTGTGATGTCCCATAAGACAACCTTTGTAGCCACATGAAGACTTTTGCCATGGTAAAAGTAGGAAAAAATGGGGGTCCTCAGTGGACAAACCGGACAGAAAGTCTTTTAGCTGATGAAACAAAATAGGAGTTATAAATTTTTTACCAGGAAAAATGTAAAAGCCAATGAAACCTTTTGCTGTGGTAGTCTGTCAGGGTTCAGAGCAGCTCTGGGTGCTCTGGTGCTGGACAGTGTTGAATTTGTGGTGAGACGGAAATGAGCTTAGGCTGACTTGACTTCAGAGACTTTGATGAAATATCAGGTAAGGCATTGCAATCCCAAAAAACATGACCGTAAAGATCTTATGAATATATGAGTAGCACAAATGTCAATATATTGGTGTTTAGCCAATACCAAGAGATATTCTAATAACCTGTTAAATGAGTGCAAAGAATATGGAAATGCTTTGTAGTATTAAAAAAAAAAAAAAAAAGTTGCAATAATAATGCTTTGTCATTCTCCTGGACTGAAGTCCTTAACTTTTCCAATTGCTTGCTTCTGTTGGGAAAAGAGGCTGGATTATGAGAGGTAAAAAAAAAAAAAAAAAAAGATATTGCCAGCAAGGCTTTTCCTTTTTATGACTATTTCTTTGCTTTTGCTCATAGTGAATATTAATTCCTGCTCTTCATTTCTTCCTAACTAAGTCCAGGTTTGTAATGCTTTTACTACCACCAGTCAAGTCCAAAAAAAGAAAACCTCTCCCAGTCCCATGCAGGCATAGAGTTGCTTCTTTTTCCCAGATAAAATTAATTCAAATGAAAAATAACTTTTTTGAGTCCTAGGACCTGGTACAAAAAGCGTTCACCATCACCAGACCTGAGTGCTCAAGGTGCGACAAGGATCCTGCAAGAGGAGCTACAGGTTTACATGGCAGCCCATTACACCTCAGCAATTACTCGAATGTTGAGCACTGCTAGTTACTTTGGTTAATGATATTGTCATAAGGAGCTGCAATTCTAAATCATATTAAACTGAATTGTCAGTTATCGTTATGTCAGGCTGGAAAAGGCAGATGCAGGGGATCGTTCCTTTAACAGCCTCTGGCATATTCCAGCTGGAATGGCCTATTCCATTAGGTACAGCTCATGCTGTGCAATGGGGAAGAGGTAAAAAACTCAGACCAGTCAAGGTGACTTCTGCCAGACATTTTGGCTTTGGCTTTGGAATAACTCAGATAAATGCATGTCTGAGAACAGAATTTCTACCTGCAAAAGCAGTGTGCTGCATAGAATAAAAGATGAACCATTAGACTTAGTAGCAATGAACAGAGTTAACTCTTGGAAGACCACATGTAAAATGGAAAATTATCCCAGTGTGTAAGCAAGAGATGATATTTTAACAGCCTGCTTCAGAATTGGAAATATCTCAGGACCTTTCTATTGGTTGGGAGGGAGCCTAGCTTAGACTAGACACTTATTCAGACCCTCCACATGGATCCTGAAAGATTTTCAGGCACTTAAAAATTCAGGCAGTTCTCAGCAGAGAAGGAAAATGGAAATAGTTCCATGAGGATCCATCTTAAGAAGGGAGGGGTCTTACTCAACTTCTAAGTAGCTAAAAAGTAAGAAGAGAACTTTTGAAACTCCATGAATGCATCCAACTTTGAGCCAAAAATGTGGGCTCTTCTGTCTGTTGTATGGTCTTGTCGCACCCTGAAAAAAAGCCAAGACCTGCTGTACAAAATTAGACACCAGTCCTTTAAAGATTTTCAGAAGGGTACACTCGCTCAAATAAACCCTACTGAGCTCATCACTAGGCCAGGACCTAGCAGTTCTGGACCAAGCTGTATTGCAAAGCCAAGTATTTGCAGTGTGTCCAAGCTCCATGAACTGCCTTCTCCGTTTGCCAAACACCAGGGGTTGATTTAGTCTCTTTAACCATTTAGACAGCAGTTCCTTTATCATTCCTCTGCTCCATTAAAAGAGGTGGTCTATATCTTTTTCCCAGAAAAGTTGCTAAAAACATGAGCTATTTATTTCTAAGAAGAATAAACTCTCCCTGGACAGCTGTTAACAACCATCCCTTAGAGTGTCTGGTGCCTTTTTTGTCCTTTTTCTTAAGCCCTTGGGTTCGACCAACCCTGCAGCCCAGTCTTGAAGCTGTCTCTGTTCCCTGTAACTCTTAAACCATATCTTAGGACAGATTCTCAGCTGAACTAAATCATTTTACCTCCACTGACCTCCAAAGGAGTAAGCTGATAGATACCAGCTGAACACCTCTGTCTCATCCAAAAGGTTCTGCTGATTTACACCCACAAAGGTCTGTATCAATCTCTCTCAAATGCCTGCCTTGCTTTTTTGATAGATCTTTGGCTGCTATTAAAGTTCAGCATCCTCTAGGACTGTCTCCTAGTAAACCTGGCCAGCAGCACTGAGTCAGAAAGAAAATCAAGGCTAGTCTTGAAAGCAAGTACTTTTAATGGAATTAATTTGGAATTGTTTTCTGTAGAGGAGTCCAAAGTTCCTTCTCTTTCTCAAAACTGTTTTCCAGGTCTTTTTTCCTCCCTGCAGATATTCTCAAGTATCTACAGGCAACATTCCTTGGAAAACCCCTGCATACACAAGCAAGTAACTCAGCTACCCCTCTGCATTCCCTTTCTCAATTGGGGCACAAGTACAAAGTCCATTGACTTTAGCAGGATTCTGTCCTGAAACCCTTGAAGTATCAGCCTTTTAATTAATCCTGCCCAGCATCCTTTTTCCCTTTTATATAGCAAACCTGCATTAACTTAGGCATCTTGAAGACAGAAGCAAGCAAGGAACGGAGGGCTGAATGGAGGAAAGAAGGGCAAAACACCAACAGTTTTGCATCCCACTGTGCTTTGGTTTTACTGCTGCTATATTTGAAGTACAAAATTGTTTCTGAAGATAATAGCATCTGTTTCTGTGTCATCTCTCCCTCATCTGGGGCTGTGCCTCATTTCCCCTACAGCTTCACAAGAATACCCCCATAGGAATGCCTTTCTCTTTCTCCTGTTTGCTAATAACAGTGCTAAATAAACAAAGGAATACATCAATCACTGCAATCAGCTACTTGGACCAGTCATTCCAGTATCCTGCTTCAGCCATTGTCATATCAAGCACTTTATAACAAATATCCAGTTTGGCTGAAAATCAGAATGTCTATCAAAAAAAAAAAGAAAAAAGAAAAAAGAAGCTACATTATGTTTTACCCAAAAGAGCCATGGATGTCACACAAAAGAGAAAAAAATCAATCTTGCTGTAAAATGCAGCTTGATAAATTCCTGGGGAAATTTAAATTACAGGCTACACTATAATCTCTGAACTCAGTGAGCCAGGAGGCTACTTCTAATCATGCGTTTGAAGCAGGTGAAAATCACACAGATCTTGGTGGTAGTTAGTTTTATTTCACTGCAGGAAGAATGACTTCTGCCTCATGCCAATCAAACTCTGCAGCAGTAGTCAAATTTCTTAGGATTAAAATGTTCCTTTGTTTGCATCTGAAATCCTCTTAGAGAAGCAGAATGGAAGGGATGAGAAAGTAGAAGTATCGTGCCCATTCCTTGGTAAGGCCATATGCTTGTATCCTAGGCTTGAGACAAGGAGAGCAAGCTTTAAGGTTTCACTCTGCCGAAAACACGACCTAGATCATCATCAGATGTGGCTGGATTCAACTTTTTTTACTGTCTCTTTCTATAGCGAAAAGAGAGGGGTTTTTTGTTTTGGTTTGGGTTGGGTTTTTTTTGAGTTGCCAAGTAAGAGATAAAATGCAGGCAAGCAGGAGGGAAGGGAAGGTCGAGGAAGCTATAAGAGGGATAGTTTGAAGAGATAAGAAAACAGTATGTAAATGCACTTTCCACACAGATCTTCTCTAGCACATCTCCAGCACCAGAACTCTGTGCCATGGGGCATCTCCCAAGCAGAAGAGTGTACATGGAGCAGTGTGGTGGGGAGAGGAGAGGTGACACCGTAGCTGTACCTGACAGATGGGGCAGCGTTCATCTTTCTTAAAGGCTCATTCACAGGTTGCATGAACAGCCCTCTCCAGACAACTATCTTTACGTCTTCACTTTATAAAGTACTTTCAGCTGGGGTAGGCTGCAGGCTACCCAGATTGTTTAAAGTCAATAGAACCACTAGAGCGACTCATCCAAACTCTTCTTCATCACAGGCCACAGATGACAACACTATGGAAGAACCGCAACCGTGAGATCCAGGGCCAGCGTCAGTTGAGCTTGAGTTTCACGCTGAGCATGTCTGTGGCACCCTCAGGTCTGCAGTATCCCAACAGGAATAGACTGCAAACCTGTGAAAAATATTCAGTGAGGGAGCACCCTGCTACGTGAAATTGAAGGGAATCAGAGGGAATGTCCAAGTGTTAATCAGGTGCTAATCATCTCTGTCCTAAGGCATAGAACATGGAGCGCAGTGACTGGTTCCTTCTGAAAGACTGTGGTTGGTTTCCTTATTAAAACAAGCCTGTTCAAAGACTGGTAAGAAGAGCAAAGGGACTTTCACCTAGGAGAAAATTTGGAAGGAAACACTGAGGGAATTAAGGCTATGTTGAAACAGTCAGCTCTGTGGGAAAGGCTCCATTTGGGAGGCAGTGATACTGCTGGGGTACCCCAGCGATGCTGCTGGAGACAGGCATGGGATGAGAGGAGTCAGTTCACTGTGCAAGATGCTTGCAACAAGATGGAAAAACTCAGATAAACTCCTAATGTGGGGTTCACATAAACATCAATACAGTGAAGAAAAATGAAAAAAAAAAAAAATTTCAGTATGTCCCCAGTTTTGAAACTAGTATCAGATTGAAGAGGCATGAAACTGTGCTAAATGTTCTCTGACCACACATAATGGACCACCAAGGTCCTCTAAAGCAGGGCTGACTGCTTTAGAGACATGATGGAGGATGTGGAATTTCTAGTCAAGCCACTTAATATAAATCAACCCCATAAACTGAAAAAGAATATCTTATCTCTGACAGTGGCCAGAAACATATGCTTACAGGAAACTGTAGAAATAAAGTGAGCACAAGATGAAAGTCTGCAGCTCAGGAGCTTCCTAAGCTAGATGTACTGTCTTTCTATTTAACAGCCCTACATGATTTTTACTTTTCTGAGGTTTGTCTACCAATTGAAACCCTTTAAACATTTAGCATCCACACTGTCTTCAGCAACCAGTTTCATAGCTTAGCTATGCTTCATATGAAAAATTATCTCCTTTGGCTTCTTCAGAACCTGCTACCCAGCACTTTTATTTGATTGCAGAAGCGCCGGTACTGCAAAAGACAATGAGGAATACTGCCCTAGTCACCGTTCTCATGGCATTCAGGATTTTATTAGCCTGCTGGAGCAGGTTCAAGCACAGTTCATTCCACACCTTGCCCAACTTTACATCACCCAGCTGGCTCACAGGCAGGTTTTGTGGCTATATTTCATGGTATTCTAATAAACCGGCCATACTCAGGTGGAGCTTTCTGGCTGGGACTGAGACTATGTTTGCAGAAATCCAATATGAAAAGTCAGGAGATGAGGGCTTGAGAAAATTTTGGGGTCCTGACGGTGAGAACAGAAATAGCCATGATTGGAAATGCAGGACAACTCATTTATGGCTAGATGCTCATCTCTCTGAGCTCACCATAAAAGTCCCACTGACCTGAGTGCTGAACAAAAGTAGTCTGAAGTTCAAAAGTGTGCATGGATTTGATTTAGAGCAAGAATTCTGTCCTCATAAAAAATTATGGCAATATCTCAAGTTCTTGCCTCCCTTTTCTCCGTTATCCTCACCACATCAGTGGCTGGACTGCAGGGTCCAACTCCAGTGGGTGGAGGTTATTTTTCAGATGTCAGATACATGAAAACTTCTCTTCTTGTGCTATGAAATCAATGATGCGATAAATTAATTTAGACTCTTTCTGTGGCTGGAGGGAAGGAGACTGGATGAAAGAAGAAAACTCTCTGTTGAGAAGGGACTCTGTTGTTGTTTTGGTTTGTGGTCATTGAGGTTTTTGTGCTTGTTTTATACTACCCTTCAAGATCTCGATGCAAAAGGTTGAAATGTGTAGATAGTTCATACAAAGCACATGTTTAGATAAAAGAACATGCTGAATTTTTCTTTCCCTATCCTTAGTCTCTCTTCCTGCTATGGAAAGAAACAGTAAGAGCCTAAGGATATTGGTTAGTAGCACACCAACACATACACAAAGGCATGGTAAAATGCTCACCTCTTTTTAACACCCCTTTCAATGCCTAAAGGCCAAATCCCACATTTCCAAACATGCAGAAATCTGATGGGAGCCCTTTATTGTAGGAACAGAAGAACTTTGGCTTCAAACCTGTGTCCGGACACAGCTTCCATTGCTTTAGTACTTTCTACACGTCTTGAGCGGAGTTCATGCCACCTAGTCTAAGAAGAGTGCTGGATATCACTTCTGGGACAGTATCCTCTGTTTTGGTGCCTTCTGGGTCTTATAGTTTCAGCAGAAGTTCATCAAGCTTGAGATGTTTGTAACAAACTATGCTGGACTCCGTGAATGAGTGTGTCCTAGTGCAATGTTGCCTGGTTAGAAAATTTCTCTGCATTTTCTGCTCTCACTAGGACAGCCTTCCTCTGCCAAGCTGTGCATGGGAAGCTAGCTGCTCCCTTATGGGGGGTCTAGAAAAACTCCCTCTGTTTCTGTGACAGAACAAACTAAACCTACAGCAAAAGGAAATTGCATAATAGCTATAGGTCTATTGACCAGACAAGAACTGCCAAAGACACCCCTATCTAAAATCTTCAGAGTATAACAATTACCCACACTTGGAAGCCTAAGATGAGGGGATCATATTTCTTCCGGACCTCCCACTAAAATGTGCCGCAACCCCACATGAGGCTGTGATTTTTACTGGGAACCCTTTGAAGCTGTTTGTCTTGCTACAAATGAACTCTGGCATTATTATTCCTTGTGAAAGGACAAGGCAAGAAAGGCAAATATCTTCTGACAATGACAGTGCTTCTTTATATTTTGGGTTATGGCACCCCCAAGTACCAAAAAAAAGTCAATTAACACCACAGTTCAGCTGTAATCGCTGTGGAAGGATCCATTTGATAATCCTGATTATTATGGCAATGATATTGGGGAAGCCAAGCACTTCATGGTGCAGAGGGCCCTGCAGGAGCAAACAGAACGTTCTCCACCCTGCTGTAGGTGCACAATCTGTTGGTTACGTCTCACCTCTTGGACTTCCTTTACGATCAACAGAAAAAGTCAGATGAATCCTTGATTTAGGTATCTGTTTTAGGAGCACATGCCAAGGCCGTGCCAGCTCCGCTGACTAAGGCAGTTGCTTAGTCTTGGGAATCTAGTGATACTGGAGATGCTCCAGGGTGTTCCACCCAAATTCCAGCTGCTGCTCCAAGAGGATGTATGTAAGGTTTTCATACATACTGTGTCAAATCTGCCAGTCCCCTGTGGAGGTCTCGGATTTTCTAGGAAGTGTCAAATGCCAAAAAGCACCTATGCTTAGGGAACTGTATTGAGTCCATTCACCATACAGTGACATCTACATCTGATCTCACTTTATACTCAATGGAAATTCAGCAAGCATCATTAATGAATTGACCAGTGAGGGTCTTTTATTCTACATATTAAAGTTATGAATACTACATATTCTTATTCTAGCGTTGTCCAAATAGATCAGATAAACTGAAGACTGTCAGTAAAGAATGCAGAGTGTGAAACAACCTTGCATTTGGAATGAAGACGAGAACCAAGGCTCCTCATTCTCAGGCGCTTTTTTTTTAAATAGATTGTACAGTAATCAATGTCAAGAAATAACTATTTTTACATGTATTTCACACACGGTAAAGGATAGGATTCAAACTGTCAGCTCTTAGCACCACTGTTATTCCTCTCTGCTGCTTAAAGTACAGATGAACCTTTTGGAATTGTTACTACCATCTCAGCTTTTCAGAGGATTTATCATTTGAAAGCCACGACAGTCATGATTAAAAAATGAGCAGAAATACTCGGGCACTCAGCTTTCCCTTAAAATAAGTAGGAGCCCAGATTCTGTACTGAAGTGTCTTTGGGAACCCAGTCTGGATCCACTTCAGCACCTGATCTGTCTTCTTTCAGCTTAGACAGTTTCTCCCAGACCTAACTCCATAGACCTTCCAGCTGGTCAAAGCTAGAATGGGATCTTGCGGGGGGCGGGACGGGACATGACACCAAACTCTGGAGACACCAAGTATGGGGAATATCAGCTGACTCTGCTTGCAAACTTATCATCAACTTGCTACCATGACATCCTTACCAGAAGTGCCAGAGATCAAAAAGCTAAGAAATATGCAAATGTGGCACCTCTATGTCATCAACAGTATGTCTAACCATGTTTGAATGATAGGTTGTTCACTGCTGATCCCATGCAGTTTGCTTGTCCTAGGAGGGACTAGGAGATGCTACTCAACAAGTCCACAGCCTTTCTGTGTCCAACAGTGTCCAGAAAGGTGGAGCTTGCCTTTAGTTGAGTCACCAATCTCCCAGAAACTCTTTTTTGGAGAAAGGGAAGCACAGATTCTTCCACTGACTGTTGTGATTATTTGGTTTCCATTAAACCTTGTTTCAAAGGCTTAAGTCAACATCTACTTGAAGAACAATGACTTAATCCCTCTGTGTTTCAAGTCCCTAGCTGGGGACTGAGGGTGATGCTACACTTTCTATTCAGGAATTCATCAAAGATTGTGTTTCCAAACCCACGCTTTTGCAGCACCTGAGTCAGCAAAGCCATCAGGTGCTAGTGTAATGCAAACAGCTACTTGCAATAAAGAATGATAAATAGTTTGCTGTGTGTCTTTGCCTTCCAAGAGCTGTTTATTCAATTCTGAATAGTTAAGCAAAAATACTGAAAAGAAACAAGACATACATTACAACAAGAGTCAGTCAGCCATTTCAGCCAAAAGGATTGATGCCAAAGCTGAATCTGTCAGTCTGTCATTATTTGTCACTTGATTAATCCAAACCCCATCAAAGCCCGTTCAAAGACTTCCACTGACTTTCATGGGGTTTGGATCAGCTGTTTTGCAATTTTCCCAAAGCAAACAAAACCAGCACGATGAAAGAAATGTGAAGAGACAGGAGAAACACAAAGACCAAGGCTAGACATTGATCATCTCCTAATCAGGAGGCAATTTATCCCATGGGATCACCAAAAAAAAAATATGTTTGGAGATACGAACAAATTCTGAAAGACAGGATAAAGCCTGCAGCCTGTTGACTCATAAGTGAGGAGGGCTCTGTGCAGTTCTTCCCCCACTGCAAGCACGGGGCCGATTTCCCTTAAACGAAAGCCTGTGCTCACAGGCAGTTACCAGGATCAACTGAGGAGCTCTTAGCTCTCAACTTCACTTGTTGTCTGGTGACTTTGGTACAGATCTTCTGCAGGACCCCGGTCACATCTGCCAACCTTCTGTAGGCTTCTCACATACCTTGAGTCTATGGATATACCTTGGGCATAGGGAAACAGGATGGTCATTTGTGGGCAACCAAATCCCATGCCATAGATGTCAGTGAGACCAGTGGTAACTTCTTCTCTGTGTGTTTAAGACAACTGATTGAGGCTGTGACCCACCAGTTCAGGAACCGCAGCCAAATGCAGACACGAAGAATTGATCGCCTTTCTTTATAACAGAAGAGCAAGGGAGTAAATATGTCAGCTGCTCTACACAGTCCTTAATGAAAGATGGAAACCCAGCTAAAGCATCATTAAAGTTTCTTCTGGTCACTTTGTAGCATTGGAAGGTCACACATGTAACACAAGCTGGTTATTTTGGGACTCATTACCTAATAAAGATGAATTACTCACAGAACTGGAATTTGGTGGTTTCTGAGAGATCAGTGCTCATAGCCTGATAACAGTTCTTATAGGAAAATGGAAGTGTCTCAACCCATCATTTATATCCTTAGTACTTCTGAAAGGCCTCTTGTCTCTGTGCTGCAAAGATTAATGAGTAAACCTGATTCAGAAGAGGAAAAGCAGATGAAAAATGTACGTGAACTCTGGGAGTTTTTTATTAGATATCTAGAGAGATGTGATTTCACAAGGGCAGATGGCAAAGTAAAACCAGAAACAGTCAGAAAATCAATATAAAATAAATGAAAAAAAGAAAAACAAAGAATAGAAGTGGGAGATTTTAAGGTGCACAGTGGTAAATAATGTTTAAGAGCCTAGAGGATTCCTGTCTGAGAGGTCCTATTTGAAAGAGCTTTTAAAGTATACCTGAAGCAAAAAGTTTGTGGGAAGTAGGAGTGTGAAGAAGGAGTAAAACTATGTGTAATAATATAGAAAAGACAAAGCTGCCCAGTAGCACCATAGAAAAAGTTAGAAAATATTTTGCAGTGTGAGGGAGTGAAAGAGTTTAACCTTTTCCTTTTATGAAAAAGATTATTTGGTCTGTTGATCTTTCAACTCAAAATGAGATGCTGTTCTGCATGACATTCACAAGGCTGATACTGGACTTAGTGCGGGACTCATCAGGAGAAACTCTGCCCTGTGTTGAAGCAGGGTTAGGATGATTGATCTAGCGGTTCCATCAATTTTAAACCTTCTGGGCAGTATACAGTCTACAGTAATCAAAACTGCTTTATAAACTGGTAACAGGGACATGGTCACACCTCGAGGGCAGCCCATAAACTCTGCAGGTGAGACTTGAAGGACGATGAATGACCACCTGGAGAAGAAGTAAGATCACAATATAAGAGGTGTTTAAAGTAACTACTCATACTTCCAGTGACCACACAAAGGGATTATATGCAATCAGTTGGGCTGACCCTGTGAAGCAGAGGCAACATCTTAAAACACATTAATACTTTAATTTCCAGGAGTCTAACAGCTTCCAGGGTCCTAGAGTAATATCTCACCAACTGGACCATCCTTCCCCTCTTCATCCCTTAGCATCAACTAGTTTAGCTAGTTTAGCTGTCTCTCTTTTATTCTCCAGACCAGTTTTATCTGACATAGTATCTACACTTCCATCACAAACATTCTTTTCTATTTAAGAAAGTGCTTGGGTTTTGTATCTAGTGTTCCCTTTTCTTTCTGCATCGCAAAGAGCAGGAAAGAAGCACAAATTATATTTCACTTATGCAGATGTGCTATCTGAAAATGAAAACCATCTCACAAATAATGGCACTTTTCAATCACAATGCATTTGCACTTTGGATGAGGAACAGAAGAGTGTAAAAATAAGCATAGAGGTTGTTTTCTGAGACCAAAACATTACAAAGTGCACTTAGAAGAGAATCTAACTAGAATGGTGCTGCAGCAATCGAAAACCAGAATGTGTTTCTTAAAAGGGCAAGGCTCAACACAAAAAGAATACTTACAGCTAAAGAGGCTGAATGCAAATGAGCTTTACATGAACTGGCGCAGATAGATCAATGTCAGTAGAGTTACCCAGCTGTGATTCTGGATTAGCAAACTCTAGAAAGCATATGTGCATAGGGATCACACACCAAACATGCAAAAACCCCATGGGAGGCTGGTATTCCAGTTGGTAGTCAGTGCACC
This sequence comes from Elanoides forficatus, assembly GCA_025311575.1. Lineage (NCBI taxonomy): Eukaryota > Metazoa > Chordata > Aves > Accipitriformes > Accipitridae > Elanoides > Elanoides forficatus. The sequence continues at coordinate 44,103,104 of JAOBAS010000071.1, forward strand.
ATCTCCACTGCGATTACCATTAGTACTAAGAGGCAGAACGGATCAAAACAAGCCACACTGCTCTAATACACTGGTTGAGTGAATGGATCATCTCCTTCCTTGGCTAGCTCTTCAGGTAGAGCCTGGCAGGCCTGGAAGGATGTAGAGAAGGAGTCAGTAAGGATGTCCTGATGTGGTGGAACGATCCCCTAGAAGATAATCTCGCTATCCACGCATGGGGAAAAGGATATTTGATGATGCTCTAACTCATCACCAGTGGCAGTTGGGCAATCTGTGCCATGGGGCAAGGGAACATAGTCAAGTGCCCTGGAAGTGCCTCCCCAGGCAGGGGACTGAAGTGCCTCCCCAGGACTGAAGCATATTGCTCTGCTGCCTCTTTTGCTGTCTGTGTATTGCTCTGTTGCTCTCTGCTTGCATTACCCTCTGACCAGTGACAGTTCAGGCAGCAAACAGTGAGTGTAAAAATACAAAGAAAGGCGATGTTGCAGCCAAAGTTTTCAAGAGCTCGCTCACTCTAAGTGATTTCATATTTGGACTTTCTGCATAATATGTTTTAATATCTTAGGCTGAAGTAACAGGCTAAGAAAGCCAGTGGTCTAAATTCCTCCTGAGTCTGTGACTCAGTCTGCTCCATGGACAACACACCTCTAAAGATGTAGAGGCAACAGAGGGAAGAACCTCTTCCCTCTGGGAAGAGCCACTAGGCAGAAGACTGTATGTGGACTTTTGGCTGTTTGATTCTGGACCAATGCACTGAAGAATTATAAATTCTTAACCTTTCACAAGAGACAGTTCTCCCTACAACATTTCTTAGTGAACCAAACTTTCTTTCATGTATTTTCTTCAACCACACACTGTACCTTCTTTCTGAACTTTGCTTTCTTTACTTCTACCCTGAATTTAGCTCTGGTATCAAAAATGTGAATTACTGATTATTGTTCTCCTTATAATTATCAGGAAATGCTTGGTCCTTGTTTAGGCTGAACACTAATGTGAACCCTGAGCATCATCAACAATGGGATGTTGATGTTATTACCTTTCATGGCTATCCATTGATGGTTCAAAGTGCATTGACATTGGGCTAGGACCACACATAAGTGCACATGATCTGTTAAAAAATCTCAAATAATCTCTGGTAATCTCTCCTGATGTGCTAACTCTATGTCTTGTGATCTTGTGGATATTTCTCTGCAGCTTCATGTTTCTGGTTATTCCTTTCTCACTGAAACAGTGCCTCACTTCATCAAACACTCCCTATTCATATGTCAATACAATTTTTTTTTTCTTTCCTACCTTTGAATACATCACACAAGAAAAAACCTCCAGAGAGTTCAGGACGGGAAAGATGAGTCCAAGATGGTCAGAGATTTCCAGAGCTACAATACTCCTACAAACATCTGTTATGGGTTAAAAAACCCACTCTTTAACACTGCTGTCAGAACATGAAAAATGAAAGTTGTTGCAAATCACCTTGAAATCACATGAATCCTCCCAGGGAGTGAGGAGGCTGGAGCTAAGAAAACATGACTTTATTTGTCCTGCCAGTGGGGAAGTCCATGGTGTGAGTAGGATCCACATTCAAGGCAGCTAGCAGAGACAGAGGAGTGTTTTCCTTCCTGAACTCCTGGAACAATTCTTCGGAGGTCTTAAATGACAGGGACAAAGTGAATGCTCTGGTCAGTGGTATGGCTGAGCTGTTTGGGTGTATTTATCCCAAAGCTTAACCCTCTGCCAAGCTTTATCCTTTATCATGGCTAAGGCATAGCTGTGTAGTGAACCATGACCACATCCATACAACCACAACTACCATCCCGGACTGAACTTAAGGTCCTTGAAACTGGAAACAGGCCCTCCTACTGCTTGAGCTATGGAGAAACTGAAGGCAAATATGTGTAGAGAAGATAGACTTAAGCACTTAGATAGTGTTTTCTTTGCCAGAGCCTGTAAATTCATAGGAATGATGTGCTGCACCCATGTGTACTGGAATCCAGAACAGGCTGAAATTGTGCCACTTTGGAGTATTTGGAGAATAGTTCATATCTATCATCACTCTTTGGGGTAACATAACCTAAGAACTGATTTGATAAACAGATTCATGCAAAGGTCCAACAGAAGCTGGTGATGTTTAAGCACAGATGTGAAAGCAAGCAAATGCTTTATTGAAGTGGAGTTTTTCATCTGAACAAGATGGCATATAAATCTTTGAAAAGTTAAGCAAGGTAATTTCTTTGGACTGCAGCTGAAGGTGCAGAGCTGCAGGGACTTTTTCTACCAAACTGTTGAGGATGAATAAGCATGACTGTGTTGGTAAATCCACAGGACCAACATATCTTCCTGATTTTGATGCCATTATGAGCACAAAGAAGAACTAACTTATGCTGAGTTTTTACACATCTTCCCTCACTCTCATAACCTCTGTTCCCACTATCCACAGGATGCAAGAACAAACTCAACAATGTCTCTTGGTTTAAGCTAGGCATGTTTACAATTTCAGATGCAGCAAGATACAGCCTGACCTCAGGTTAACTTTAAATGAGTCTCCCACCATAGTAACATCTCTTTTTTTAGGTGCCCGAAAAGGAAGCAAACTCAATGAACTTTGAATACTTTGTCCTTTCCTGATGATATGATACTCGCTGCAAAGACAAATCAATACAACGCCTATCATATGAGCCTATTATATGACCTGCAGATAGAAAATACAGGTTGGAGATACTGAGTGATGCAGAAAAAACATTTGTCCCACAGTACTGGTTTCTCTTCCATTCCTTGGAGATATTTTGTGGATGGAGGAAGCTCAGAATTCTTCATATGCAACTTTTATATAGCCTAAATGTCTGCATGCACAAGTGCAGTAAACAAGACCTGCCTGAAAATGGACTGGGTTTTGTTTTGGCAGGAGAATAAGTTGGTTAACATTCACTCTTAAGGGAGATGAGGCAAGGGGGGAAGGGGTGTGCAAGCAGCCTATGATTTCAAACAGCCTCAATGTGCCTGCAAAGTGATCCCATTAACAGAAATCCTGTGTTTTGAAGTGCAAGTGCCAAACTTTGTGTCTATCAGAGTGTGCCAGGCAGAACATGTTTGTTCCTCCATTTAACTGTTTGTTACAGGTCTGCAAACTGAAATTAGGAAAATCTGGTTAAGACAAATGACTGAGTTCAGTATCCTTTCTCTGACAGCGGGCAGTGAGGAAAACATAGAAGAAACAAGACGAGGCTAGAGCTGCATTTCCCATGGCTGCATCCTACCAGTTTGGGGAGGTCAGGAGCTTAAGTCTGTCTAAGCCACTGGATTTATGTTCCAGGAGTTTCTCTAATCCCTTTTTAATCCCATTTATGAAGTTGCTTTCCATGAAATTCTGCCATTCAGTTACATATCTGAAATACTGCAGACTTTCTTCCTGTCTTTTCTGGGAAGGTCTCTCCACACTCAGCCCATTGCCTGCATTTTGCCTTCAATCTTTAAAGCAGTCTTGCAGAGATCTTACCCTTTGGCCTTGGCTCTTGGCCTCCATCTATTTTTGTAAACAGAAAGCCATTTATTTCCATCATTCTAAGATTGCAGTCTGACAAAAATTTGAAGTCCACGCTGCTGCCAAAAGGAGTGGTCTTCTCTCCCTTTCTTGTGCCATTAGCATGACAACATAGTGAGCCAGATGGGGAAACTGCTCTGGCTGAAAACTAACCAACTACTCAGTCCATCTCACTATGGAGCATTGCATGGACTCATGAAGGTACAAGACAGAAGAGTGAAAGCAGTTAATTAAGAAGAGGAGAGAGGGTGGGATCATTTTTTTCTTCAGTAAGAAGCACATCCTTGCATCGTGAGACTGCATGCTGAAACCATCTCACTGCCTCTATGACTTTTCCATCGTGACTTTTTTAGGAAGTCCAAAAAGACGTGGACTCCCAAGCCTTTCCCTCCTGGAAGCCATGAAACCACCAGCTGTTTGCAGCCTGAAGGTCAGTGCTCTCTAAACAAGATAGTTTTAGTCAGCAACCGGAAAACAGCCTTGTATCAAAAATTACTGTGGGAAGCTATCATTGCATGTGCAGCCCTAGCAGTCTGACTTGCTGCTCGATCCCCCAGCAACATCCCATCATTCATTTTTCTTTCAATGCTAAAGAATGTGGTTGGTCCATGCCTTTACAGCTCAGATAGCCTTTTCCAGTTACAACCCATTCCTGCCTCAGCTGTCAGTCACTGCTGAAAGCAGGGTGGTATTCACTGGTAAGCCAAAGTTGTGCTTTCTTTCCTTTGTATGGAAGGGCACCTTGCCACCATTTTTATTTTTATTTTACACAATGACTTCTTTCTGAGCACCTCAGCAGGAATCATCAGAAGGCACTGCCTTGCACAAAAGAAGAACGTGGCCAGTCATTTTTTCCAGGAACCACAGAAGCCCAGATACCACCAGTGAACAGCCTCTGGGTGGAGAAGTGGCTCTCAGCTCCTGCAGAGCTCAGCACTCGCTGGCTGTGCCTGCGGTAGAAAGTTAAATATGCATGGACCGTGCTCAGAGACCAGCTGGCAGTAAGAGCTCTCTGTGAATACTCTTAAGCTCTGTTACTCCCCCAAAAAGGGATTTGTGGTTCCAAACTGCCTTTTGGAAACAGTTCCTGGCCCAGGCACCACTAGGAGAATAGCATGGGCTAAGAGCTGTTCCCAATGTACCTTTGTATGTATGTCTGCAGGCAAGCCACCCCAGCTGGAGGGGAGAGAACCTCCTTCTAGGATTCATGTCATGATGTTGCCGTTGCCTTCAGGGCCCTTGGGACATTTTAGATACCAGTTAATAGTGACTCAGCCAGAAAGTATCTCAGCTTTTCTGAGAGGGAGGAGGGACTGACGTACTGGAATTATTTACAACATTTCAGCCCATGTTGCTGAGGTAAAGTACAGAAGGTGCTTCTGGTACTCCAGGAGTACAAGAAATAGAACTGATGTACCAAAGGACAACAGTTTTCTCCCTAACCATGCTGCATCTTTATCTCACATTGTTTTAAGGGACTGTCACGTGCACCATCTGCAATAGTTTAATGGCATGTACCTTCATGCACAATTTAGAGAGAGAGAGTGTGATGTTCTAGCCAGTGACCACAGACAAGCTGAGAAGCTATCCTTTCATCCAGTCTTAGCCATATATAACTTCAGGGTCTACCCTACCTTGTTGAATGGTCTCTTTCTAAAACAGGAAAAAGAAACCACTAGTTTCATATGTTTTATCCCACCTGCTTTAGCTCTTGCTCTGAAAATAGCATGAACTTCCTTCCAGAGGTTCATGCTGTACTCCCTGTTCTAGCAGGAGAGCCTAGCTGTTTCATTTAGATTGAACAATTAAGGGACGATTAATCTCTCTTAAGGTCAAAAGTCTAAAAGACAATTTGTCCACTCTTCAGAGAGTCATCTAAGACAGGTCAAATTAATCATCTTCTGAAGATGCCTGTTTCCCTTTTTTCATCACGAAGGAAGCCAAGATGATGAACCTGGAATTAAATACCTAATGGCTGGATATCTACCTTAGGTAAATAGATCTCTCTGTGTGTATGCACAGTAGCTAGTATGATAATTCACAGTAGAGTCCTGATTTTTCCCCAGGACTCCTACAAATTATTGAAATACTTACAAATGCCAGGAACGATGCACTTTGTAGCCCTTGGCTTGGGGGATTTGACTGGCTTTGAGCCAAATTTTCCCAAGTTTGGTGCAGCAGGGCTGTGCAACCTTAACTTAGTTCTGCTGAACAATTAATGTCAAGGTGTGAGACGGTGCTTGAGAAACAACCACATGTGATGGAAAAAGTAAAAACACAGAGTGTAACTCAGACCATAAGCACCTTAAATCGAGATAAAATAAGGCAAGATGAATCTCAGTTGGTACGTCCTACGAACAAAGCAATCCAGTTGATCAACTTTGTATTTTCTGTAGCCTTCCCAGGGTAGGTGGGTGATAGAGTCCCCCACCAAGAGATGGGACAAACCAACCCTGCAGAATATATGTTTTTCCTAGTGTGTAAGATCTTTGCATTGGATCACCTGCCAGGAACATTTGCTGAGTGAATGAACACACATGTTCATACAGTAGGAAGTGACTTTTAGCTCTGGGCAGCTATGGTGAGTGGGGATTATCTTTTTATGGGATCCCTTTCAATATGCATTCCTACTAAAGGAAACTCTTATTTCCTTTCTCCCTCTGACATGGTATTGCCTCTCTAGCTCTGCAATTCCATGGGCCAGTCCAGACTGGTCGGTGGAGCACAGCCCAAGGAAAACAGCAGGAGATGTTCTGCAAAGGTGCTCCAAGAACCTAGGTAAATGGTCTCACATGATTGCAAGAGAGTTGGCAGCTGTAATAAAGCAGAGAAACGTGCTCTGTCCCTCACCTGCAGCTATTTTCCTTGCTCTTGATGAGATTTCAGAAGTTATTTTTTTGAATGTAGATACATAATTTATACCAATAGTTGCACTTGAGCTATTTGCTTTTCCTATACCTTTCATAGTCCATAGACAGAAATAGGCTTCTCAAAGACACAGAAGAAATATGAAAAATGGATCAGTTCCTACACATCCTACAAAATCCTATTCCTTGTCCTGCAAATTCCTATTTGTCCCCACAGACTATAAAAAAGCCTTAGTCATTAGTCATTAGCTTAGATGGAGTGACACTGTAGATGTCTGAAGTTGGATAAAATTAATCCCGCCTGTAGTCTCAACTGTGTAGTCACCCCTTAGCACTGGTGGAGAAAGAAAGGTCTCTCCCAAGCAATTCACCTGAGCTGTCTTAAACACCTGCCTTAGAACAGGATGAATACCCTTGACAAGCACCTTCTCCCTGCACTGACTTTTAAGAAAGTTTTTGCAGCTAGATCTGGATAAACTGCTTGGATAATTCTAGTTATGAACCTCCTGCCCTATGTACTTTCCCAGTCCTAGTAATGCCATGATCAAGAAACATGAAAAGATACAAAAATAGCTATGCGAAAAAGCTCCTGGGATGACCGTGGG
>JAOBAS010000071.1:44110210-44120387 GCA_025311575.1 Elanoides forficatus
TGGGCAGGGATGGCCTGTTTTGTCAGGGGTGATTAGCGTTATGAATATATTATATTTGAGTGTGTACTAACAAATACCCTGTTCTTTCCATACCAAGGGGCATGGTTTGAATCTTAGGATAAAGTGTCCCAGCCAAAAAAATGGTTAGTCACCCCAGAGCAAAACAACACGCAAACTGTGTGCACAGCCAGGAGACAAGGACACAAGAGCAACACAAAGGATGTGCCAACATTATCATGCTTAGTCCAGCAAAACGGACATTGAGTGGGAATATAAATACATGAGAGAACTCCCACCAGGAAAGGAGTTATTCATTTACACCAAAAGTCATTATTGGCACAGGAAGAGAGGTTAAAGATTGACCCAGCATAAACTTAGGCTGGAAATCAGAAGCAATTTTGAGTGACTGGAGCAGCTTGGTTCCAGTCTAGGTGGTACCGAGTCACAATGTGACCAATGAATAACTTCCTACACCTTAAACAGAGTCTTGAGAGCATTTGGCTGACATATGGAGAGAGACAGACATTATTTTGTTTGGATAAGACTTCTGGAGATGTAGAAATCAAAAATAACACCCATGTTATTTGAATTTGGTTAAACAAATCTTGTGTTTAGTCATCAGGCAAATTAGATTTTGGACAATCTCTGCCAGCTGCTTCACATCTTATTCTACCAACAGGACTGAAGAACAGCACGTATTTATGTTCTTTAAGTACATTCTTGCTCCCTGCAGAGAAAGGTACAGCAGAGTTCAGCCTCCAGCCCAGCAGACCCAGATGCAAATCCCTGTCACGCCTCTGGACCCCTTTGTGTCCTTGACCAAGTCCCTTTTGTTTTTGATCAACTTTACCTGCCTGTACAGACACCCCCAGTAGAGAGGCACAGGTCAAAATTTTTCAAGTGTCTGAAGTTTTCAAACGGTCATTGAAATAAGAAGGCTATCTCCTCAATTCTAGGGAGCCTCGACTTGTAACTGTCTTTGAGGATCTGTCTTCTCTCTGTTTCCACTCTGGCCATGTTTTTGCCACTAGAATTGAAAGTGGGAGTGTACAAATCCACGTACCTGTCTGTGTATGCTACCTGCCAATCAGCCTACAACAGGGGACTCTTGTGAAAGCCGGTTTGAGATATTAGCGCAGTCTCAGCTGCACCCTATTCCTACCCCTTTTGTTATGAATTTCAAATTTTCCCAGGCATGCAAAAATCTTGATAGCCTGCTTACAGTTGCCTGTTGTTTATTCCAGTCCTTCTCTACTTTACTCCCTGCCTGTATTGTCCATGAAAATACACCCAAAAGGGAAGACAAACCTGATGCTTTAAAGGACACTGTTGTGTATCCCTGAAAGAGAACCTGGGATGCATCTAAACAGTGGGCTCGAGGTACAAGATCTGATGCGATTGTGTGCTACGGACAGCAAAGAGCAGTTTATATCAGCTGGTATGTTATATCAGAGCAGGTGCAAGTCAAAGACTAAATAAGAGTGTAGACATCCATTTTGTCCAAATCAATAGCTAAGATTCACCACATCTCTCTTCAGACAGCGATGCTGGGATGCAGCTCCAGATTCGTGCACCACATTCAAGGTTCACTGTTACAGCTTTATATTGTGAGTGGTGGGAAGCCAGCACTTCTAGGTGTGATTTATCTGACCTATGCTAGATGTCTACTTTATAAAGATATAAGAAAAGGAAAAAAAACAAACCTAAAACCAAAACCACTTAAAACCCCCACCCGAACATGTAAACAGACGGAGTCATGCTCAAATAACTGAGCCAAGAGAAGGGGTAAACTTATTACTAGGAATGTTCTGCTTGAAAGATTCTTTTCTCACTATTACATTTTTGAATTATTACATTTTAAAATATAATAGTGAGTAATGAGAAATGGGAGGAAGGGCAAAACTGTTGGTAGCTTTGTGCAATATGAAACCACCACCCACAGGAAATATGAGTTATATTTCATACTTATTCTGAGAATGGGCCATTTTGTGATCCTGTGGCTGGTTCTCAGTCTTCTAGATGAATTCCTGACTAGGTTTTCACTTTACTGGATACCCATTAAAATAGCATTTATAGTTCAATTAAGGAAAAAACCACCCCTATTAATTTTTAAACTACTTTCCACAACCCCCAATCCCTTCCAACAAGATTTTAAAAAAAAAAAAGCTGCTTTACTGCAAGGATAGTTAAACTTTAGCTGCGAAAGAGAATTGAACCACAGTTCATCTGCAAAAAGCCAAACATTAAATAAAATGCTGTAGCAATTAATATGTCAGATTCTTTTTTAAGGTGTCTGGAGTTGGCCGTGCTTCTCTGGCTCAGATTCTGCCAAGAGAGGGTCTTCAGAAGAACTGGTCTCACTTTCAGTTGTGAGTTAGTCAGGGTGGTTTAGAGGGATTTGATCCACTTCCATTCTACTTCTCTATGCCACAATTTGCTCTTTCTGGAAAAGTGCATTTGCTTGAGGCTTCTGAATATTCAGCAGCAGTGGCTGGGTGTTCAGTCTGCAGGACCATGGGGAATGGTCGCATGCAGTTGATCTGCATGTACGCAAGGTTCAACACAGCAACAGCCTCCCTGCACATGTCATGGATGATGCATATACCCGTATTTCTGCAAAGATTTTTGTAGATGTAAGTACAGGAATCCTAAGTGCACTTCCCACCATCATGTGATGAGGTCAGGGATGTATGGTCTCATATTCACCCCCTTCTTTAAATCAGGTGGCAACTACAGCTACTGTTATGAAAAGCTGCAGCAGCACATGTTGATTGCACTAACCTGGAAAATCACACCTTATCTCCTTACCCAGTGCAGGTAAACGTGGGATTCATTGTACCTTCCTGTGAGCAAGCAAAAAGTTAAGCATCCAGTCTATCTGTGGCAAGTTCTGAAGTGAAGTTTCTGTTCATTTCAGTCCCACTAAGTGTTTCCAATTACTGCGAAACTTTTACTAAAAGAATTGTAATTTTTGTTCCAATTGAACCAGATCAGTTTTGTTTTCAGCATTTCTTGTTTTGTTTTGAAATGGAAAGACAAGCTTTAACCTGCTCTAGTTACAATATCTCCTACTTCTGTATTTAATCTTTGTTTCTCAGTCATTGTCAAATATGACCACTATAACTATCATAATTTGTAACTCCTGCTGTGGAAATCTTCAGCTAAGAAGCTTTCCCTTCTTGAAATGTCTTGTGTTTCAATCTCCCTACTACAGGATCATTTGAAGTGACATTACCTCATTTCAGTTCCCTTCCATTCATGTTCCTTGCCCTTGCAATAGCTTGGATGGTACCAAACATTGAGAACACTTCTTTATTCCCATTTTCTGCAAGCTGTTCAAGGCAAAACCAATGTTGTATGATGTATATAAGCCTTACTATTGCAGCAGATGGATATTCAAGAAGTTTCAACACACTCAGTGACTGGTTAGAGTACAACTTTCTTCCAAGAGATGTCAGAAACTGTGCAGGGCCATGAATTCAGTGCTGATTCAACCGTCTCAGAAAGCAAACTTGTACATCAATAGACAGCAGCAATTCTAGCTTCAGTCTGTGCAGACTTTGTGGCATTTTTCTTCTGGCGTAGAAGATAGCGCTGAGATCTGCCTTGGCTGGGGGAACCAGCTCACACCTCAGCTGAATTGTCATGTCAAGTTTCAGGTTCTGCAGTTCAAGGAACACATGGACAAATAGGACAAAGAAGATAATGACAATGACCAGAGGGACATTCTGACTGAAAAGTCTGCGTTTGCTCAACATTCAGAAGAGAAAACTGAAACGAGATATGCTATGAGGTTCTTTGCACCTGCCTTTAAACATCAATTTCTAAACTTCAGCCTTATCTCTCATTTTCTATTTCTGAGCAGTTTACGGCAAAGCTTGTTCCTCTCCTTGCAACTTAATATCCTCAAAGTGCATTGAGGAATGCACCTCTTGCAACTCACCTGTCCCAGGCCACCAGTCCAAACCTGCTGCCGCCTGCCCTAGAAGGAATAATTCTGCTCGCTGGCATCAGTGTAGGTTGTGATTCTCCAGTGAGCCAAATACTCAGAGAAAAACTGAAACTAGTGAGGCTCCCAATACACTGAAGTATTTAGAGTCCCAGTTTTCCTCAAGCTTTTTACCTTTCTCGTCCGGCTGCCCAAGAGATCCCATTGCCTTTCAGTGAAGGCTTAGATTTCACGGGTGCACTTAGGTCTTCACTGAGCTTGCAGACAAGTTCAGGATCTGCACAGGATCTCCTTTTTCCTCTCTGTCTCTCCTTCTCATCTCTCTCCATCTTCTCCTCTGGGTAATCCATTTCTAAAAAACTAACTTCACATATGGTTGAATTAGTTGTCATTCTTGCTTTCTAAAAACAGAGCCATTCCTTTAAGTTTATCCAACAAAAAGTTGTCTGTGATTCCCCCAGATTTCAATTCCAACTTCGACAGTATAGAAAAAAGGACATACACATCTGGTCACAAGAGGAAGAACAAAAGTTGTTGATGAAGCAAATCCCAGATTATCCTGGAAAAAACAAGGCATGGTGCTGAAGCTGAAATAGAACGTGCTGAACATATCCAGCCAGGAAGGAAAAAAATGCAAAATACACTCGATCTAGTTCTGCAGGGTACTGAGCATGCTTGGCTTTCACTGGAGGAAATGGGAAAGTGGATGTAAATTAGCATCTCGTACAAATGGACATGACACAACCTTCTGCTGACAATAACTCAGCAAATCCTTGTCATCTTGATTCAGTAGCTGTATGCACTTTCCAGCTGGTGTCTCTTTTGAGACATTATTCTGAAGCATGTGTGCACTGTGAGCAGTCTACTGACTCCAATTTTATATATGTGAAAATTAGAACAGAACCAGAATAAAGCCTTTAGAAAAATCTTTTGAGCAGATGGTTCTGCTACTGGGACCTCTTTCAAAGACCATGTCATTCTTGGAAAAATTCATCTTCTTGAAGGAATGTGCAATATTTAATTGTAGTCAAAAACAACAGAGCACATTACTTCTCAGGCTTTGTCTGAACATCTCTGGGTTTGAATGCATTTTTGTCTTAATTTCACCTGGGCTTGCAAAATTATTTAAGAACGTTTTGCAGTGGTTGCAACTTGCTTTAAGTTCAAATGACCCTTGTCTAACTTGTCCTAAATGTAATGGGAATATTACCCACTCATAAGGTGTTCATTACCTACCCTGTGGTTTGGGGTTTGTTTTAGTAAATCATCTAACTATTTTCAAGGTGTTTTTTAACCTAAAGTTTGCTTAGATTTGTGCCATTCCACATACATGGAAGAACAAATGAATGCTAGCAACCATTCTGTAAATATTTTTTTAGGGTAATGAGAAAAAAAGGGTTATCAATATACTTCTGGAAATATATAAAAGGCAACCTTCAGTGGAACCATGACTAAGGACCCCCACTTTTTGTGGGGGAAGAAACCCACACAGTCGACATTGCATTCCTCCTAGTAAAGACCTTGTCATGCAGATGGCTTGCTGTGATGGCACATGGAAAGGGTGAATATAATACTGGAAAAAGGGGTAAATAGTATGAGGTTTGTATGTAATAATGCAATTGTAATTGCATTATAAATAAGAATTAGCAACAATTAGATAACTTTGACTGTGTCAGAATCATTATAACAGCATAAAATAACTGCTTGTATTTTGATAAGGCTGTTAAAACTCTGAACAGAGTAGCAACAACAATTATTTTTTTTTAAATCCCTGGGGTTTTTGGTAGCCCATTACAAAACCATGCCCATAGCAGAAGTGCAATAGGACACCAGGATGAGCAGGAGGGCACCTAAGGAAGTCTGGATGGAGCTAACTAAGCTCAGGCTTTGCAGAGCATCTGGTGGGTGAAAAGAGACAAGCAAAGACATCCAGCAAACTCCGACAGAGCCAGAGTCCTTGTTCTTATACGACCTGCCTCCATTGTGTTTAGAAAGCATGGGAAACACTTCTGAATTGAGCTTTGCTTCATGCTCTGCTTCTACAGCTTATTTTTAGAATCAGCCTACAATTAATGCAATTAGTATAACAGAGGAGGCGTTGTTTAGAAGATTTGAAATAACAGAAGCCCTCCAGATGAACTTCAACACACTAGTGAACATGACGGGGGAAGTTTTCCTTCTGTGATGCTACAATGAAGAGAGAAACATTTTCTTCTTTGACTTTCTGGATTTATTGCCTCCAGGGTGTTGGCATACAATTTAGAGTAAACTTCCAAAAGCAGGTTTATGCTACAGCAATTGCAATGGTTTGGGCTTTGTTGGGAGGGTTGTTGCTAATTAAAAGGATAAAGTACGATAGATAGCCTTCCCAAGTGTGGCAAGATATTTTATTATCACAGTTGGTCAGAATGCATTCTTTATGAGCCTACAATGTGCTTGATGTTGTGCAAGGCATATCTGCCAGCAGAGTAACAGCTTATTACAATTAACATATCACAGTTCAGCTCCAACAGTTGACCTGTATGTTTCAGGTCAAAGCATCTGAGATCACTTTGTGTAACAACTTGAATTTTACATTAAACAAAACCAAACCCCCAAAACTGAGGAAGTTTGCCTTGGTGTCTGTGAATGGCAAAGCACTTGCCACCCTGACACATCTTTGAGAAAGGTTTGAAGCAAGTGTAGATCCTGTAGAGACTCGGAGCAGGGAGGACCATGTTCTTAAGTAACACAGAAAGCAGGGTTAGTGGGAAACAAGGAGCAAGGAGCTGCGAGCAGAGCTAAGCTGAATTTGTGTCCTCAGTCCCAACCACCTCTATCCCACCCTCCAAGTGCTCCAGGAGAAAGAGTCCTCCCAAACCCAATTTGCAATTATTGCATTCACCCATACATTAGCTCACACCCAGAACCCTTCATCCCCGTATCAAAGGTAAAGGAAGAAGGAGGCAACTGTCCTTCCCAGCTTCCTCAGTAAATCTGCACGTTTTGAGACCCACCAGGCCCTTGCAATGGTTAATGCCCTCCTGCAAAGGGGACCTGGAGCTAAGCTACGTGCAACTGGCTCATCCCTCCCGTGGGCTGTCAGGATCCTACTGCCATCACAAAACCTGCCTCAGGGCACAGGTGGTCAAAACAGAGCTCTTTGCAAATGAAGAGAAAATAGAAAAGCACTCTACCTTTAAAAGTTTTTAAAGAGAGATTTCCTCCACTCCCCATCAATGGAGTTCCACTAAAGGTTTGGGTTTTTTTCTCCCTTGTCTGTGCAATCAGAGTAGGAGCACAGAGGACAGTATTTCAGATCTGCATGATGAATTTCTGTTTAAAGAGAAAAATAATATACCTGGGGCATTAGGCTGTACGGTGCTCATGGTAGGAGTTTGCTGACTGTTAACTGCTTCTTGCCTTTGGGACCATTAGCTAATAACAGACCATCCATTCATTCACTTCTGATAAGGCGACTGTGCTCATTCTTCTTCATCCTCCTCAGCAGGGAAGGGGACGCTGTGGGCCATAAACTTCCTGGCATTTCACAAGCACCCTGGGATTTGAAAACTGCTTGTCATAATATTGTAACAGCTTTGCAGCTACAGCAGGCTTGGCAGTAGTCACGACACTTCAGATGCTGGCCAGACAGAAACGCATGCTTCATCATAGAAGTCAAGCGACTTGTTGGTATATCGTCTGAAATTGCAACTGGCAGGTGTGGCTCTTTGCTTTAGGGCTAAGACATGTTATGACATGACAGCAAGCAGGATAGTTGTGGCAGGAGCTGAAAAACGTCTTGCCAGTATTGGAGGAAAGAGCAAGCTTAAGGAAACCTTGCAGGTTACATATGGCAGCGGGCACATTAATTTGCAAACGTGCCATGCAGTTCCCAGAGCAGGGGCAGGGATGATTCTCAGTGAATGCGGAAGTCATGTCCCTAAACGTTTTGTACAACTCTATCCTTCAACACATCGCAAGCAAATTTGGCGTTTCACTTCAGAGACAAGAGCTGTGGGATCTGATCAGGGTACATGACCCACCTAACTGATAGTTCAGGCACCTGATGTTGCTGAGGACTCACGGACTCACAAACTGTCACAGACTGACAAGTTATAGTGAGTCTGACGGTGGTGCTACTGAAGGTAGTAACCACTTAAGCATGTTCTCTCAGTTCCCCCAGGATGCCAGATGACACAAATCAGCTTACTTCTAGCACAGGCTGTGGTAGTTTGGACTGGTCTGCATTTGGCACAAAGAGGATGGACACCAACTGTGCTCCATTCAGCTACGTTGTGATAAAGGACCACTCTAAGGTAAACTGACCATGTATCTAATGGTTCAAGCAACCTCCCCCAGCATTTACTTCAGAGAAAGTGCAACAGCCCTTGCATTTGGGCAGCCCTGGCATGATATCCCTCAGAAAATCCAACCCCTTAACTGCCTAGAATAGTTGCTTTAGCACAGAGGCAAGGATAATGATGTCTTTCCCTAAAACTCGGGTGGTTTCACTCCAGGTTACGTTTTGCCCTTAGTGCAAGCCCATATCTTTCCAAATGACCTCACCAGTGAAGGCTCCTTGAAAAACAGACCGAGACATGCTTATCTATGAACTCTCCTGCCTTTGAACTCAATGAACCAAGGTGGATGGAAAAGCAGTTTCTTTTTATCAGCTTTCAATGGTTGGCCTCCACAGCATTATCCTTAACTGTTGTTATTACACAGGAGTTTCAGGTGATACAGGAGTGGGGTGAGGAGGAACAAGGGTTACCGAAGTCACGTGCTAACTTCTCTGCTGGGTTCATCTCTACATCGCTGCTGATGGTTTTCTCACAAAATGAACAAAACAAACCTCTGAGAAGAATCATATTTGAAGGTCTAAACTAGGCTGCGGTTTGGTATATACGACCCTTTCTGGTGGCTACCTCTGGTCTCTGCTTTCATCTCTTTTCAACAGTCATGGCTGAGTTTTCAAAAACTTGCCATTTTCTCAGGTTTCTTGGGACTTGTCAACATGGGAAGGCAGACTGGAGTAGCCTATTCAACACAGACTCCTGGAGCACAACTCTGGTGACTGAAGTTTGGTGTCTGGTGCCACCTGAGATCCCCTTAAGTCTCAGCATGAGAAAATACCCTTGATAAGAACAAATCTAAATTCATCCAAAGGAAAAGAAGTCCTACTAAGGCATCTGTAGAAGGCCTTCTATGTCACTTCCAAAAGACTGATAATCACAATAATTTTAATTCGTCTTTTTAATACACTTATGTAAAAAGCCTATCGTGACTTTGTAGGTATGTATCCTACACCACAGTTTGTTGAATTGGAGATGTTACCAGCTTGTGTTGGCCAGGACTTTTTTTCCCCTAAGACATATCAAATCCTGTTTCCTAGAAAGTGAGGTTAGAAGGGACCCTCAGAAATCTCATGGTCATCACCAAATGAAGGCCAAGTCTGTTAAGCCCTTCCCACCATATCTATCTATCTGTTCTTAAAAACACCTAGTGACAAAAGGCACATGCTCCTCTCCAGGCAATCAGGTTTGGTATTCCATTATCATTTTGTTAGAAAGTTTTCCTCATCTTGAATTCAAATCTCCTAATTTCAGCTGAAGTCCATGGTCCTTTGCTCATGTTAAGAATCAGGGTGATGGGACCATTTCAAACACATATATTTACATGCTCTTCTGACTCTAGACAAAATGAGACTCACAAAAACCTTGCTCAGGCCAAAAATGAACTGAAGTATTTTGATAGGAAAGACATCACAGCAATACTATATTTATTACAGAAAAAAAATAAAACAACCCACACACCCCCCAAAAAAAACCAAAACAACACAACCCCCCCCAAAAAACCCACCAAACAAACACTAAAAAACAACAAAAAGAAAACAAATAAACAAACAAACAAAAACAACAAAAAAACCAACCTCAAATAATATCAACGTAGTGACCTTAGGAGTTCTAGGGTTAAACTCTAAGTATAATCTGTTAATATATGGTATTTATATCATATCACCTAAACAACCTTAACTTTGCCTTATATGAGCAGTAACTGTTTATTTATGCTTAAGGTGTGTTTCCAGATAAGATAAAACTGACTTGGAAATACTCTCCAGGCTGTATCTTTTCTTCCTTTCCTTTCCTCTCCTTTCCTCTCCTTTCCTCTCCTCTCCTTTCCTTTCCTTTCCTTTCCTTTCCTTTCCTTTCCTTTCCTTTCCTTTCCTTTCCTTTCCTTTCCTTTCCT
>JAOBAS010000071.1:44133776-44148218 GCA_025311575.1 Elanoides forficatus
AAGGGAAAGGGAAAGGGAAAGGGAAAGGGAAAGGGAAAGGGAAAGGGAAAGGGAAAGGGAAAGGGAAAGGGAAAGAAAGAAAAGGACCTGTGAGACTTAGATTCAGTCCTTTACATTGGTGTATCTATGTGATGTTTAGCAGATTCCCAGGCCATTAAACAAGATCATTACTGTTTTTCTTCCCATATTGTCTCATTTCAAAGTAAAGATGTTGGATGTCTCTCTTTCCCTCCCACTTTGTGCTTTGTCTTTGCATTTTCCATTACTGAATTTGACCTTGTTGTTTAGGGACAGCCCTTCCAGGTGATGAATATTACTGTGAATTCTCCTGTGAGTTCTCCCCTTCCAAACTTGGTGTTGCACTAAATTTTAGAAGTTTAAGTTGCTCAGCAAAATGCTAAATAAGCCTCCACCACAGGAAGACTATTTGATCTTCTGTCCTGGTTTGTAGCAAATCTATGTTAAGCCATCATGACAATTATCTTCACTTCAGTGGGAATATTTAAAAAAAAAGTTAACCATTGATTTAGACTCTGAGTAAGATTCATTTGCCCTAAGCTGAGTGTCTAAAAGACAAATGGAAAATGCTGAGCCAGTAACCCTAGGTTATCCTTAGAGTCAGAGGAGAGAAATGGGCACCTCCAGAGCACAACTTGTCCCTTCTTAAAATCAGTGTCTAAGCTGGGTGAGATGAACTACTTCTGGACACTCCTCTTTATTATCTCAGAGTGACTGGCTCAGAAACAGATACCCAAAGCACATCTAGTATAGAGAAGATGAATATTACCTTAACATTTCCACGTTTGCTTATGACAGTATCGTATGAGGCAGTGCCAAACACTTTGTCAGAACCAAGACATAACACAGTCTCCTATTCCTCCCTGATCCCATTATCTTGTCAAAATTGAAAAGTATATTAGTTTGACATGATTTCTTCTTGACAGATCCATAATGGTTGTTTTTCATCACCATATTAGTACTTCCAGGTGCTTATGAATTCATAATTAATTCATTCCAATATCTTCCCAAGAGCTGAAGTCAGGCAATGTCACTTTCCCTTATCTTCCTTCTTTCCTCTGCATGAAGATCAGTTGTATCTCTGCCTTCCTCCAGTCAACTGAGACTTATATCTGATCTATCAAGGTATTCCTTACTTAACTGTCTTGTTACACTATCTTTTCTTCTCTAGATAAAATTTGGGGGTTTTGAGTGTCTTATCAGAAAAACACTTGGCTTTTATGCAAATAAAACGCAAAGAAGCCTCAGAATATTTCAGTCTTCTGGAGTCTCGTTTCAATGGAGTAATAAGCTTATCCTAACTGCTTATTTTCTTATTACTTACATCTTCACAGATTCTTCTCTAGTATTTTTCTTTTTCTGGGGGGCGGGAGGCACACACCATATAAATGGTAATTCACTTTTCAGCTCTAGTTTTCCCATTTGTATCCTAAAATGCTTTCATAACTCAAATACATTCACTCATGTACCTTTGTTCCCACTCTGAACATCTCTGGAGACAATCTAATTCCCACTCTAAAAAGTTTCAAAAAAGAAGAAGAAAGTATTTCAGCTAGAGACACAAACTTTCTAATGCCTCTCAGAACTTTTTTCATTGTCTTCAAGCTGCCTCACATGATAGCTGGCACCAGAGATTTGTAGACCTGTAATAGAATTTAAAAACAGTGTGGCAGACTTTGCACTGGACTCATAATGGATTTTTGCTCACCATTCCACATCCAGATGATTTAATGAAACAGAAGAGTGCAATACTAGATTTATATTACATTGATATTTCAGGGTCCTGGCAGTCATATTGCTAGTTATAGTGGGGATAGGCAGAAAGACACTTCCAACTTTAAATTATTTTTCTGCTCCACAAGATCAAATCAGCTAGCATTCTCCCCAGCTTAATAATTTTGAGCTGAGGTACAGAAAATTGTAGGTATCTCTTTCCTGCTATGAATGTCCTCCTTTGAGTCCATCATGCAGCCTTGGAGAAGTCAGCTATTATTCCCCTGTAAATGAAGAGGAGGCTGCTACTGTCTCCCAGTCTGGGGGACGGGAAAAAAAAAACAATAATAAAAAAATTCTTTCACTTTCTCCTCCCAGACTATGTTTGAAATCTCTTATGTTTTCTGCTGGCTTTCCTCCAGGCACTTTCCAGTTTGTCTGGGTGTTATTCTGCAATCTTTTCCTAAGAGCAGGCACTCCACTCAGATTGACAGTCAAAGACCCTTGGGACGAGCTTTAGTATCTCACTTAGCTAACGACAGCTTGAGGGATGCTTCGGACAGTCGTGGTGTCTGCCCCCCAGCTGGCTGGATGAGGTGAGATGCTGCAGGGGTAGCATGGCCGTTCCTTCCAGCCCGAGTGCCAGGCTCATGTCAGACAGTAAAAAGGAACAGGCGTGTCTCATAGGCACGCAGCAGCACTCACTAATCATCTATGGGAAGCCCAGAGCATCCAGGTGCCCCTCAAGACATTCTCAATGTGGTGCCACTTCAGTGCTCCCGTGCTGGAAAAGGATTACCTACTGGTTTTGAACCAGAAACCAAAGACTGACCTGCTGTGTTTCACGTAAAGAATGGTTTCCACCTCCTGTTCCTGACTCCGTGCCATCCCATTCCCCTCCGTCCTGGAGGACACTCATCCTGGATCTCACCTGCTGGAACATCTTTCTTCAACACCATGACCCCACCTTCCTGAGGATATGAGCTGGCCTTTTCTGAGAGCTGCTGGCCAGGTCATGAAGAAGGAGAGATGATGCAGCAAAGAGCAATGGCGGAAGGAAAGAAAATGAGCAGAACCGTGTTTGAAAATGATGCTACTGCAAGGCACGTCTCTCTCTGCAGCGCTGTGCCTCTTCCCAGTGACATGGTATGCTTCCCCTGCAAATTACGGGTCCCATTTATATGGTGAGAGAGGAGAAATTTAAGATACCAGTCCTAGTGATCGCTTCTAGGTCATAATCAATTATTTCTCAATGAGGGACAGGTGCTTTTTGTTTCAGCAGCAGTGTCGTATTCTGGTCATTACACTTGGCCTGGAAAAATGATGCCTTTTCACTAGTTGACATAATTCACTTTTAGACCTACCTCTCACGAAAGACAAGCAAATGAAGAGCAGGGAGAGCAGAGCAGAGATCAGGGCTGCTGTGTTCTTATAGTTTTTAATTTCTTTTTTACGTACTGTATTTATTTGTATTTTAATTTATTTATATATATTTCTTTATATATTTATAGATATTTATAAATTTAAATATATTTTATATATTTATTTCTATAGTAAAAAGTCCCATTTTGTATATAAAAATCAGAACTGGGGAGAGAATAAATTCCAGACCTTCCTTAGTATGTAGGGTTCAGGTTCATCTTTCCTGATTTTAGAGGCAGAATTCATTTCATTTACCTTTAGGGTCTTGAGTCAGTTGGTTCAGCATAGGTGCCTGGTTATACCTGAGATGCCTTAGACATCAGTAGTGTTGGCAGATACAATAGGCAGATACGACAACCCACTTTCTTAAGTATAGTACATCCTTTTCTAAAAAGCTACAAGTTTATCTCCATTCTGGACTGAATCTACTTTTCCCTGCCAGAGAATTAAGTTTGGATTGATTCTTTCTTCTCTCCTAATGTTGACCAAATAAAGGCTGTTTTCTTCCATATCAATATGTTTCGGAAGAGTCTTGGGCTGACTGTTGTCTGCTGACAGGGTAGAAGTAAGACTGCCAAGTGCTGGCTTCCTGCACGCTTCCAGCTTACAAAAGGAGGCGGAGGGGAGACCTTATCACTCTCTTACAACTACCTGAAAGGAGGTGGTAGCGAGGTGGGGGTCGGTCTCTTCTCCCAAGTAACAAGCAATGGGATGAGAGGAAATGGCCTCAAGTTGCGCCGGGGAAGGTTTAGATTGGAGATTAGGAAAAAATTCTTCACCGAAAGGGTTCTCAAGCCTTGGAACAGGCTGCCCAGGGAAGGGGTTTAGCCACCATCCCTGGGGGTGTTTAAAAGATGTGTAGACGTGGTGCTTAGGGACATGGTTTTGTGATGGACTTGGCAGTGTTAGGTTAACAGTTGGACTTGCGATCTTAAAGGTCTTTTCCAACCTAAATGATTCTGTGGTTCTATGAATTGGCGTGGGAGGGGAGGAGATGGGCTATTCTGGTTCCTCCCTGCAAAGTGCACCTCCAGCACAACAACAAGCCAGGTTCCTCATGAAGCTAGCCCCAACTGAGAGAACTGGTAATGTTGTTCTTCTTTCGGCACTTTCATTTTCCAAGTTTCTTCATTTTTATTTAGGAGGAAAACAGGAGGAATGGCAAAGTTTGGGGTAGCTTTTAACAAAGATGCAAGAGGACCATTGTTCATTGCATTGATCTTGCAGGGGGAAAGAATCATTTTGCTTCATTACCTAAGAAAATAAAACCAGAGTTATTTTATGATGAAAAAAATGCACAGAATGATGACCTAACCACAAAATTTTTCTGCAGAAGGCTCAGTGACTTGGCAACATCCAAGAAAGGGCAGGAAGTCTCTGTCCCTGAACAGATCTCCTCATGTTTACTACTTTGGAGGAACTGTCTTCATATGCTCTTAAAAACATAGAGCTTTTCTGATAAATGTCAGACTCAAGGAAAAGGGGATTTCTCTTATGAAAATATATTATATGAATGGAAAAAACCAAAGATTTTCAGCCCACAAGCACCGCTTTCAACCTTGCTTTCTGAATACCTCCTTCCAGGCTTCTGTGTTAAAATATTTGCATGTTTTTCCAGTCACACCTATGGTCTATGAGAAAAGAGCATGACCATCTAAAAACCTGCCTTATTTATAATCTTGGACCATCCCTCTTGCACCAGCCCTGCTACTGATTTTTGAGACAAAGCGCCAGTGGCTGTTGCAAGACTTACCACGGCAGGTAAAATTGATTTCGCATTAGTAGTTTGATGTGTGAATAAGGACAGAGCTGGGACTGAGAGCATGGTGACTTCTTCAGGTCTGGAAATCAGGTGGGAATGAGGTACAACCCAGGCAAGTGAAGAGGGTTTTCTAAGGATGAGAAGCGGCCTATGGGACACTCACAAGCAGCATCACGGAAACAGTTTCTGTTGTACCAGAGCCAGCTGGTATTTGCTGTTTCACTGACCAAAACGCTAAAGAAAAACTCAGGATTAAGAGCTCACAAAGCAGAAACTGTGTTCAGGGAGGGACACCAACCAAAAGAGCCCCTTCCTTTTCCTCGCTGTGGAGATACCACCACAAGGAGAGCTCATGATCTGGGACATGGCGATCCCAAGGAGATGTACAGGTTGCCCAACTGGAGTATCCTTCTTGAGCCAGATATGAGAGTTATTCTCTGCAGGCAATGGTGGCATAGAGAGCTTGGACATGTGTCAGCCTGGTCCAGACAACACTCAGAGCAACGTCCAGCAGCTCCTGGTGAACCATGTAGCTAGGAAATACAAAGGATTCAGTGATTTCTGATCATGTCCCACTGCCCAGCTTTGACTCCCACCAAGCCCTCTGGCAAGTCCTACCTAAAAGGCAAAGTCAGTCCTACAGTCAAAGAGGAGATGGGACCGTATTTCATTCTGCCTGGATGCCCAGGACCACAACACAGCAAAACAAAACAAATCAAAACAGAACAAAACAAAACCGAAAACAAAACCACACACACAAAGGAAAGAACTGCTCGTTAAAACTTACATGGATATTACTGTGTAAATTATGTTGAAAAATCTGTCCTGAGTAGCTGGTGGCACTTCTTCCATGCTTTAGTTTCTTATTTTCATTTATAATAAAATAGTTATATGAAGTGCTAGTAAATCACAATGAGAGAAGGATATCATCTCCACTTCCACAAGACTAGCTTGAATTTTACTGTGTTTCTTCTAGTGTGTAAGTGCTGGTATTTTTTATTTTATTGCTGTACCCCAGGATGCTTTCTTTCAGAGTTTATGATACAGGACAGTAGGAAAATAGCCCATAATCATGTGCTGCTTAAAATAATTGGATACTTCATTGAGTCTGCAGTGATTGACACTGAAAATATATGGATTGGGTTTGGGTTTGGTTTTTTTTTTTCAATTTTGCCTGATGCAGACTGGAAGCTTCAATCAGAGGTGACTTTTTTAAAGCCATCCATTTTGATAAAGGAGACTTTGTAAGGACTGAAAGACCAGTCAAGCCTTTTCTCTGTTCATGAAAGAAAGGCATAAGGAAGTTCAAGAGCTGGAAACAAAAGCCACGTGAGTTGAACGCCAAAATGCAGCTAAACCTTTTTTAGCAGCAAGCCAACTATGAGAAGCAGCAGATTTTTCAGACACGCAAGCCTCCAAATCAAGAGGTAAAGCCTTGTTCTCAATTAGATGCCTTTTTCACACTTCGAGGAGGGGTGGGTCAGAGCTGTGGTAATCAGGGGCAATGCTTCAGGCTTGGATAGCAGAGGCAAGCAACATAAACAGGCTCCCTGTCTCTCAGGACACCTGGCAGGATGATCTCCAGGCTTTGTGGGAGCAGACATAGTGCTGAGATTACCTGTCCCAGAGAGTAGGAGCCAGATTCAGACCGGTCCTGCCAAAACACAGGGAGAGGCAAGGAAGGGATGACTCCTGAAACCACGTCTTTTAATATTGCCAGGCTATCCCACCTCTCCAAGCCCTGACTTTCCAGCTGAGCAGCCAAGGGGGTGTCACACGTGGGCTGGGGCAGACCCAGAGGGACTGACCGCACATGGTCCATGGGCTGCTGGACAGGAGGTATGGGGGACCAGGAACATGTCCCTACTCACAGTTCTTCAAAGACCGGTCTTTCAGAGAGGGATGGGCTTGGTCAGGGGCTGAGTTTGCCATCTGTGTGACTGGAAAATCACCTTTTCTTCTTTTCTTTTTTATTTTTTTTTTTTTTTTTTTACCCCAGAATTGCTGATCCAGCTCAGATGAAAAATCCACCCACCAGAGTATCCTATCTCCAACAGCACTCATGATGGATAGCAACTGAACAACATGCTGCGCTGATAACTAGTAGTAGTAGTACTACTAATAACTACCATAAGTGCAGAGTGAACATGTACTAATGGTTTCCCACATACCTTCCCAGCCCTCTGTAACCCCTAACTCAGAGACCTCCTAGGGCAAAGATGTTACATTAGTGTTTAAAAGTCTTGAATGTTTTTTCCATCCATTAACTCATCTAATTACATTTTTAATCCATCTAAACAAGATCCTGTGCAAAGAGTTTCATAACTTCACCTCCTGCTTATGAAGAGCCATCTCCTTTTGTTTGCTTTGCACCTACCCCCAAATTATCATTCCTGTGTTCCCAATCCCTTTATTAGGAGGGATACCAAATCACCATTTCCCACTCGCCCTTTTCATGATTTTCACAGATCTATCCTCTCCTGATTGACCTCCTCTTCTTTGGTAACCTCTTTTCTAGGTTGAAAAGTCCAAGTCTACAGCAAGGTTACGCTGACAAATAAGAATTCAACCCAATAACCTAAAAATTACCAGGGCTTGAAGCCGCTGACATCTGTGGTCAGAGTTTTCCTGGACAGGGCTGCAGTCCTGTTCAGGACAAAGGTTGAGGATCTTCCTAGACTGTTTGGGGAACCGAATGAAAGATTTCATTCAATGCACCGAGCACAGGCATCCCGGCAAGCTGCGGCTTTGCGTTGTCTCCAGTGTGCAGCAGCAACCTCGAACAGCCTCACAAAGAGAGCTTGTTTCCCCCCCGCCCCTTGCCGCCAGCTCTGCAGGTTTCAGGCCATCACCTTTGAACGCTTATCAGAGCTGAAATGGACTGTGAACTCCAGGGAAATCTCACCCCAAGGCTGTGCATGAGAGTCCCTCACATGCTCCCCACATGCTCAGCCAAACAGAGATAAATAGAGCTTTATGAGGGCAAGACGCTATATATCGGTTTATGGTCCCAGGGAACAGGTTACAAGCTCAGCAACTGTAAAAAAAATTATATCCCTCATCATTCCCCTATCTGACTCAGCAAGGATTTCTCTTACAGTTAGTGATAAGGTGATTCCGGCTTCTTTCACCCTACTTGCACAGGCTCTGCACACTGGCTCTGAGCACATTACAGCCACTGCTGCAGAGTCTGCTAGCTCAGTCTCGTATCTGCAATAAAAAAATTAAAAAAAAAAAAAAGTATTACTTACAAAGAACGCCTTGTCCAGTAGCAATTGGACACAATCAAAGTTTAGAGGGTCCCTGCAGCTGTAGCGTGCTGTGGTTTTGATGCTGTTGGAGTGGGAGAAGCTGCCCCATCCTGCAATACGCAGGCAGCTCTGTTTCAGGCGCTCTCATCCACAAGCTCTTGAAGAAGTTTGAGAATAGAGTCAGACTCCCTGTTATAGCCAGACTTCTCCAGCTGTTTTAGCTCCACGACGGTCCATCAAAGCTGCCTCGACCCATGCCAGCAAAGGATCTGGCCCACTTACTTATTTACATGCATGACTCCATGGTGCAGCTGGCAGCTGTGAAAGGGCTCATTTGGAAGGCAGTGTGGCTGGGATCAACATCACTTAAGCGATAATCTGCTAATCAGAGCTTCTTCTGTTGAAGCAATGCTCCCATCTCGTGAGTTCCATGCCAGCAGTTTTCTTCTGCAAAGCTTGCCAAATTGTTTCAGCCCCTGGCAGTTTCAGAGGGGTTTTTCTTGCTCACCTCTGAACTGGCGTTTGCTCTTGGTTCTGACTGTAGGTTGGATAGCAACACAAAAAAAGGACAATTTGATTCAAGCCCAGAGACATCCAGTCTGTCACACACATGGCAGGAGAGAGGGAGAGGAAAAAATAATTTTTAAAAAGAGTAAAAGAAGACCTTGTGCATATGGAGAAAAGTATGCAGGTTCGAGACATTCGCTTCTCCCCTAGGTTGGGAATAAGATTGTTCAGTGGTGTGCAGAAATCACTGAAATAGCTAAACTGTGATGAGCAGCAGGTAGGGTAACTACATGTGAAATCTAGCGTAAAACCTCTCAACTCACATTGCTATTTTGAAAGATGGAGCTGGTAAATCAAAGCCCCTCCCTAGGAAGGAAGAAAAAGAGAACAAGCCAGAAACGGTATCAGTTGCTGCTCTGCAAAGAAGATAAAGCCGTGGTGAGTGACCTGAAAGGCAAATCAGTTGCTGGCACAGGGGAAGTCTCACATGGTAAAGAGATGAGTTGTAATGTTCACCCTGTTCCTTCTTGTGCTCACCTACCCACCAGTGTCTCCCCACAGCAGAGGGGTGAAGAAGCAGAGCAGAGAGTGCTGAATGCTGATGGCTTCTACCCGGTGCAAAGACTGAGGGATCGACACAAGATGGTGTGAGTTAGAGCTGCATTTCCCAGTCCTACCCCTGCTCCAGAGCCCAGACTCTGATCTCCATCCTGCCCACGTCCACCCTGGCTCATAGCATCAGCTCAGGTCAGGCCTACAGCAAGGAGAGCAACAGAAGGAGGGTAAGAGAAGAGCGCAGGATGCTTTGCAGAGCCTGTCTGTCCCACCTGCTCATCAGGAGTTCAGCAAAGGCTGGCATTTTCAGGGCTGCCTAGAAGAAGAGGGGCTGGGAGACAGCCATCCATATCCCCTCATCATTCCAAAAATGCAACTAAATGGTGGCCAAACCCATTGCTTAGGGAGATGGTCCATGCCCTACCTGTACGCCTTCAGTCCTGTTTCACGGAAGTGCTCGCAAAAGCTCAGAAAGGACTGAATCAAACCTGTTCCATGATGAAAAATAGAAGACTACAGCTTTGTTTCAGCTAAAGGTCACTGCCTGAAGCCACTGGCTACTGTCTCTGCTGCTGGTTTCTTTGCTAGCCCAATTGTTATTCACCCAGCCTGTTTAAGATAGAAAATGCCTCTGAATCTGGCCGTTGTCAGGGGACATCTCTTCTTCACCTCCAACACTCCTTTGTCTGCCTTAAACCAAGCCCTCAACGCCACATGCCTCATCTCCCTCTTCTCCCAAACCAAAGTTTCAGCCCTGTGATCCTCCTACTGCTACACTTTCTGCATCTTCTCATGCAGGGCACCCAACCCTACGGAGCTGACTCACTCCCAGCTACCCAGACCAGAACCCCAAGGCATGACCCAGAAATCTCCTCTCTCACCCCTCCAGCTGCCGGTGGCTGTATGCACCGCCTCCCAGGTCTGCCCAATCCCCGTATACACAGATAGAGGTACCCTGTTGACTGGAGGTATTCAAGGTCTCAGACATACATTTCCAAGTGGAAGGAGTTACCGCTGATGATAAAGGTGATAGGTGGAAGTCAACATAGATGCCCCATCCCATGAATTGCAGGTTCATCAGACTTTTGTCCCATCTCACGGTCTTCCTGAATACAGCACATAAACCTTTTAGCACGTTTGTAGTCCCTGGATAATAGCTCAGGAATGGGCACAGGCCCGAAAGAAGGTGGACATGGATGCTATAACACCTTGTAAACCATTACCACAGAGTGTTAGAAGAGGTGTACAGTCTCTTTAGTCCACCCCTGTCTACAGATCACAAGAGGTCCTGCATACTCGCACCCAGAGTAAGCTACTTTTTAAATTTATTTTTGGATTTCTCCCACATATAAAAACCTTTTTTTGATGAAGATTAATATTTTTCCTTAGGGTGATTTCCTATCACATGGAGGCAGGGAAGCAGTGTTTAGAAGGAATTTAAACAAAACAGAAAAAAACCCTGCTGAAAACCAAAATATTGTTCTAGGAAGTGTTTTAACAGTTTTGACTCTCGCCTCCAGTTCTTCATGGGGATTCAGTGGTTGTTCACTCAGGCTGTACGAGAAAAACAAGTGTATTTTCCTTGTCCTGTCACTCACTTGCAGGGCAGTCCTGTTCCTTGAGCACTACGTGCTGACAGAGAAAGTCAGAGCAAGGACCAGCAAGCAAATGACAGCTTAGAAAAGAAGGGGGCTGTTTTTCCTACATGTTGGGTGATTAACCAACAGTTGATGGTGTGTTTTAAGGAAAGGACAGTGAGGACATAATCTGCCATTCCTGGAAGCCTTGACGCCAAGATGGGTTGGCTTTCTGGAGAAGATCTCCCAGGGAAGCCCCATTTTGACAGCTGGAAGTAGTGGTGACTGTCTGAAAGGTTGTGAGCGGAGCAGTAGGAGAGAGAGACCCACTGAGGTCGAACAGCCTACCCACCCTGATATTCAGATAGATTCCTTTGTGCTTGACAAAAAAAGCCCAAAACTTATCTCACTTCATCTGACTGCATCGTTCACATAGGTGATAATGACGGGCAGATGCATGTCTGGTCTGGTGCGAGGCCAAATATTGCATCTGCAGTGGAAACTGCTGGATAAAAAACCAACCCCATTCTCCAGTTTAGCAAATTGGGTCTGCGTTTGGTCTGAAAGTTACTGAGTGAGAACATGTCTAATAGTGTGTTCAATGTATTGTGGCCCCTTTTAGGTGTCACTGTGCTGGAGTCCATCTCCACAAACTCATCTCTGACACCTTCCTCTATTCCACCTCTTTTCTCATACCCTACTGATGATGTGAAAGCCACTGAAAGCTCACTGCAAGGAGACTTCAGCTGAGCCACCGGTTTTGGGGCTGAACATCCAGTCTCGTCCTTCCTTTCCTACAAGGCAGATCTTCAGGCAAGACTATCCAAGGCGTAAGGAGCAGGAGCTTTGAAGCAAGACAGTCTCATCCAGGTCATAGCAGTGTTCGATAGCAAGGATGTGGAGGTCCTGACCTCCATTTGCAATACCAATACACGCTGTTCACTATGGTAACGCTGCACCACAGGTAAACTGAGGCACCAAGAAATAAGCCATGGAGGGGCTCATGACTTACCCTCAGGACCCTCATATGCATTTTCATTTTGCTTTGACAGAGATTTTCACCTTGGATTTTGTCCATAAGACCCGAAGCAGACGTTTCCCTTAAGCGCCAACAAAGAAGCCGTCACATACCACTTTCATGGTCATCTCAGCCAAGAGTTATGACTTCGGCCTTGTGCAAATAGCACCAGGCCTGAAGTAGCAGGCCTTCTTTTTACTCCTTCTCTTCCTTGCTCACATTAAAAGAAAGTGGTGACATCAAAACTCTCTTCTTTGCGACACATACAAAACATACAGCGAATATAGCCAGAAACCCACGATGGCCATTTGGCCTGATGCACAAATCTAATTTAGCCAAAGTTCCTTCTTGTATATTTTGGCCTTGACTTTGCATACAAAACATGAGCAATAGCCAAGTGGAAACAGAGCAGGAAAGGCCATCTCACCCTCTGCAACACTTGGTCATTGGACCGGCTTCTTACACAATGAGGGATTTTTGCAGGGTGGCTGCCAGCACTGTCCGTGTCAGACCTTTCCCTCACCGATCAATGGCTTTGGCTGACGTAAGTCATGATGTTTCACTGAACCTGAGTGACCCAGGAGAGAAAGGACAGGAGGCTTTTTATCCAGGGTGGGATTTCAGCTCCTGCAGAAGGGAAGTGTTCACCCAGCTGGGAAGAAAACAATCCAGGGAGAGGAGAGGTTTATTATTAGGCTGTGTAAAAGTTAGCTACAATATACAGCGGATTCCCAATAGCGATCATTTCTGGCCAAAACTTTAGCCAGTTTAAATTGATTGTGCTTTTATTTTTGGATGCTGTTTTACATTAGTAGAAGGATCTAAACATTTGGAGAGGTTTGTTGTAAGATGTTGGAGAAACTCATTTCAACCCGTGCCATCCCCAAGGGTCTCCTTAAAATAGCAACATTACAAAGGCTTCTTTTAGCACCGCATTCCTTCTTGGTTCATTATATACACGTTCACGGATACAATCTGAAAGAAAACCAAAACAAAACTTAGGTGTCCAAATCACCTTTGTCTTGATAGGAATATAAGCCTGGGACAGATCTGCTAAGGAGAATGGAGTCCTCCGGTGGGAAGACTTCCAAGCAGGGACCTCACACACTCTCATGCATCATCCCAAACAAAAGCAGGAGTCTGGATGTGCAGAATAATTCATCTCGCCCTCGAAAGCCTGTAGAGAGGGAAGGGATCCTCTTGTAACCAGGGCAGAGAGAATACACAGCGTTTGGGGGTGATGGGAGATGACAAAAGCATTTTCCTGGAGCACCCACTCAAAACGAAACTACAGCAGTAGAGCTGTTTCTTGTCTGACCTTGCATAAATCACAATTTCCGAGGATGGTAAGGCCCAGAACTGCAGGGCCTGATTCTCTGCACCTCACGAGTCGGACAGGGACCCTTTTTATGTGGGGAAAAAACTGGACAGGTTGTTTTGGGGTCATGTGGATGGTGAAGATGCTCACATGTTCACCTCTGCTACTGGGAGTCCCTGGACGTGATTCACTGTGACTTTAGAGGACATCTCTGCCAACAGCCCCCACAGTCCTGGTCTTCAGCTCTGTCCTGCGCTCCTGCTCTGCCCAGAGGATGAAGAAGAAGGTGATGAGCTCAGCAGGGCGGCATCCAGGGAGACCTCTCCTGTGCATCTCAGCTCATTCACAGCAGCGGCCAAAATCTCCATGAATGATGCTGAGCTGTGAACCGAACTTTAATTCTTAATGGCTGCGTTTGAGAGAGGGATGGGGGTTGTGGGGCAGTACCTTGTCCACCCTCACGTGTCCCTTGCATTGAGTGGTTGGGAGGAGGGTTTCGGCTACCACCTGGGGAAACCCACCTTTAGACTTGGCTGCAGTGCATTTGATGTTCATCCCTCCAAAGGATTGTTCTCGCACTTCCCATCCTGCCAGAAGGGAACAGGCAGGGAGAAATGAATCCCGCCCTGACGGCTGTACCTGGCAGGGGGCTGGCTTTGGATCTAGGGAGTCCTGAAGGGTGAGTTCAGTTTGCTTGTGGATAAAGGGGATCCAGGAAAACGTCTCTTATATTCTTGGTGGCCATGAGAGTGAGACATGGCCAGAGCCAGATTCCTCCGCTGTGCTCCTTGGGCAAGTTTTAAACTGAGAACAATTTTCTTCTTCTGCAGCTTCAGCAGTTCAGCAGTATCTGCCTTTAATCATTAAATGATTTGAGGGAGAAATACCAGCCCAGAGGCATCCTCGCTCCAATCCCATACCCCGCACATGGGGGACTGGGTACAGACATGGGACCAAAGCCTGGATGTGGGCAACCCCTAAACCGTATCGGTTCCTGGTTTATTTACCCCACATCCTCCTCCTGGTAGCAGCAGGAGGTGGGGGCATTTTAATATACGAGGCTTTCCCCCGCTTCTCCCCTCTCTCTGAGAAAAAAAAAAAAAAAAGCAGCAAGGGACCTGCAGTGGGGCCCCTGGAACTTTGCAGTGGATTTTTTTTTTTCCCTCCTTCTCAGAATGACTATAGAGCCCTGAGTACATATTTGCTCAGTCCGCCCCATACTTAAACACACACAGATGCTCGGCTCCCTGGGGACAGGGGCTCCCACCCCCAGCCCCCCCACACCCCCCAGTCAAGCACAG
>JAOBAS010000071.1:44150570-44163008 GCA_025311575.1 Elanoides forficatus
CTCTAAAAGGGATAGAGAGTACATGACACTGCCTTAGAAAAGTTGCCATTACCAGTGGAATAGCTCCTCGGTTGCGTTTCGGGAGCTGCCCACATCTCCAGCCATGAGAAAACGAAGCAAAGGACCGGGGTTTCTTGTCATGTGCCTTTCTGGCTAAAACTGTGGAAACAAACAAACAATCAAACAAACACAAATTCTGGAAGGGGGGGGGGAGGGAGGGAAGGAGAAGGCGAAATCATCTGCGAGCGGAGCGCTGGAAGACCTCTCGTCCTCCTACTTCCCTGAGCGAGCTTGGATGCTGGAAGAAGCCTCTTGGATATGGGATCATATCTGGTTTATCACAGTCTGGGTTTGATCCTCTGCTGCTCCGTCTTGAGTTCAGTCTACGCTCTGGTGAGTCCCTCAATCTTTTCCCCTTCGCATTCTTGAACGAGCTGCGCGGCTGTTTCCTTGATGAGTAATTTACTGTATCAAGGATTTAGAAGGCAGAGCGCTGGGTTTTTGTTGGTTTTTTTTTTTTTTTTTTCAGCCCAGTGGCTTATTTCGCTGGCAGATAGTATGTGCAGTTGGTCTCAGAGTTGCTGCACCAGATGAAATTAAAATGTCTGTGCTTCCCAACGAGTTTGAATCACTTTTAAACCCCTCCGGACAGGAACGCGTGCAGTTTGACAGGGGTCTGGGGAAAGCATTTGGGGAATAAATTAAAAGGCACTTATGGGTAAAAGGCAACTTTTCCTTTTTTCTTTTTCTTTTTTTTATCCACACCCCTCCCCAAGATGACAAATTTAATTTTAATTTAATCTTCTTAATCTGCAAATCTGCCTAATCTCAGCAAAACAATACCTTCCTCTTTGGGATTAATTTTGGAGAGGACCTTAGAGTGCAGGGCTTGCAGACAGTTTACACTCCGGAGCATGCAAGTAGTATTAACCCTTTGCTACTTGGCACTGTTTTCACCTGTTCCCGCACACACCGAGAGAGAATATCTCTCCAGAGATAGCAAAAAGGGCTAAAGTCTGTCAAAACTGCCTGGATGGTGGTGACGGGGAATGGGCTAAGATCCGCAGCCCCAAGTGGTCTCCACAGCCCTTCTGCAGAAGTGAAGGGAAATGTCATACGGAATGGGCCACCAGCTATCGACCCACCCATGGGCATGCTGCTTCGGCATGTCCTCTCCTTGCTTTCTCCATCCTTGGAACCACCGCTACTACTAGCGTTTCCCAGTGCCTTCTGGCGTAGGAAGGGGCACGACCACCACCTAAAGCGGTGTGTGTTTTCTGTGAGGGATGGAGATGTGTTGTTTGAAAGGGAACGGGCTCACCCCGTGACCGTGGCTCTGGCCAGGTCCTCCCTGACCCTCCAGGAACCATCACCCTGGGCTCTGTCCCCTGGGTTTGGTAGGGACTGCTTGGGACCTTGTGCGGGTTGGTAGGGAGGGTATTTCCCCCAGACGTCCAGCATCTTGCCAGAGGGAACCATCTCATCAATAAATGAGAAGAAACAGCTCCTTGGAAAATAATCACTGGTGCAGTCCGTCCCTGTCTTGCTCTGTCTCTAAGCACAAATAAACCTTTCAAAACCCCAAGAAAATTGGGGAAATTGGGAGGACCACTTGCAGGTTTCTTGAGGGTTTAGTGATGGTTGAGGTTTCTTCCCTGTTCTGGGGTAGGATTAGCATCTCCGTGACCATGGCTGAATTTGGGGCCATATCATGACTTTGGGTAGGTCCCGTAGCACCTGCTACCCCCCGCCTCCACAGCCCTGCTGCCACTGAAGTCAGCACCAAAATTCCCGCTAGCTTTGGTGTCTTTGTTGGTACCAGCAAAAATCAGGTTTGTGAAACAGCCAGATTGGAGCTTGGCAAACTTCAGGAGCCAGAAAAGGCAGGCGAGGCTGCGGAGTGCATCTCCAGTCCCAGTCCCGGTTTACTCCCCTCTCCCAGTACATCCCAGTACCTCCAGAAGGTGCAGAGGACCAGCCAGTGAACCAAGTGTCAGCTGTCTTGTGTTCCCAGTGGGTATTTTATTTTTGATACCCCCCTCACAACAGACATTTTCAGATCACAAGCGATTTGCTCAGCAGCGTTGGTCGGCGAGAGGGGCTCATGGCTGGAGCAGCTGAGCGTGCCCCATGCACTGGCTCGGGGTGAGCCGGACCAGGGCGTAAATCAGGAATAACGCTTGCCAGAATCACAGAGGGACAAGAAAGCGGGGAAATCTTCTGGGAAGGGCTAGCTGTGGAATGCACAAGAGTATTTCTTCTGTTGTGGTTCCAAAAGCCTGACCCCCTTCTGCGCTGATTTAGGGTCCTGCTGCTAGAAACCCCAATGGGTTTAATTAGGCCCAGGCTGAAGTTCGTGGTTCAGACACTTCCCTTCCTTTTCAAACCCACTATTGACAGCTGAAGGAATTGCCAGAAGGTTTGAAAAGTTGTCCTGACAATTCAGGGGCTGCAGAGATGTTGTGTGTCTCTTCTAGCATCCACTTAGGCAGAATAAGAAGGTCAGCCCCATGTCATCCCACTCTACAACAACTTGCGAGGCAGGGAACAACTTGCAGGGTGCCTAGAGCCAGCCAGATTTTTTTTTTTTTTTTTTGCTGTTGTTGTTTCTTTCCCAAATTAACTTGGTTTTTAAATGAACTTTGAAAACACAGAATGGTATTGACTGCATGTTTCATCACAGTGATGTCTTGGTTGCTACACTGTAAGAGTTGTATATACACTTGATATTTGGCTAGCAGGTCTGAGTGTGTTTTATGTGCTGCCATCAATAGAAGTCGTCACCAAGTGCCTCTCTCCTAGAAGCAACAAGCAAAAAATCAATGAAGGCAGCTGCAGAAGGATGGGGATGCAAGTACTTAATTTAGAGACAGGTTCCATGGCAGCTTTGGGCTAAGCTAAAAGCGGTACCTGATTTTCACTCCCCCAGCAGAGCAAAGCGAAGTTCTGTTGTGGAGTTGGAGTCAGGAGGATTCCCGCAGACTGAGTTTCTCAGAGCTTCAGGGCACGATTCATCTGTCTGAGGCTGGAAGACTTGAATCTTGAGAGCCCTGACCCTAATTGCTGGGCTCTTTGCAGCTCAGTCGCTTTGCATCTGAGAGTTGGTGATGCCGAGATCGGGAAGAGCACGATGCGACCTAAATCTGAAGCTGTCAGTCCCATTATTCCTTTTTGTCAGCCACCAAAATTGATAGTAAAGGCACTTTTTGAAGCAACAGTGCTGAAGTAGGGATGAAAAATAGTTTCTTTGATGGCCTATGGCACCGGAACATCATGGGGCAGGACACTGGCAGCTGAATCACTTCTCCGCAGCATGCGGGCTGCATGTCCCTGCATTCACTGTAAGCCAGGGTGGGAAATCCAGCACACGGAAAAATGCTGTGGGAGTGAGTCCTCTCAGAATTAAAAGTGTGCGTGCAGAAATCGTAACCCCCTCCCCTCCCCATGAGCCTGCAGCCACCCAAAATCCATAGCGAGACCAGCATCCCTGCCCTGAGCTTTTGAGGGGCAGCTGAGAGGGACAGACGGCCGTCTTTGATGTGGGGTGAAGTCCTGGGCGAAGCTCTGCCCTCCTCCAACTCCCCTGGTAATCCAGAGAAGTCCTTCCCCAGCATTTCCCTGAGAATAT
This sequence comes from Elanoides forficatus, assembly GCA_025311575.1. NCBI lineage: Eukaryota > Metazoa > Chordata > Aves > Accipitriformes > Accipitridae > Elanoides > Elanoides forficatus. The sequence goes on from JAOBAS010000071.1 coordinate 44,154,199, forward strand.
CAAGATTAACACCTGCCTAAGCAGCGAGGGTGAAGCGATAGATTTGGGTTAATTCCACTATTTGGTTCAAGGGCTGGGGAAGCAAGATTGCCTTGAGGCAGAGAGCCCTGCAAACAGGGGCTTGAAAAGAAGATGTGTGCAAAAGGAGCTTTAAAAGTAGAGTCTGACACCAGCAGAGCATGGGAGAAGTTAAGATGTAGGCACTATGATTTTTCCTGAAAGGCACTGCCAGAGCTCCTTGCAGAAAAACCTCCCCATGTCCCGCTCCCAGCCAAAAGCCCCAGGGTTTCCTCTGCTGACCCCTTTGGTTTTCACTTTGTTTCCTCATCTTGCCAGTCTCAGCCTGGCAGCCCCCAACCCAGTTGTCACTGGAGGAGATATTCTGCATAATTAATAACAACAACAAAAACAACAAAAACAACAAAAACAACAAAAACAACAACAACAACAACAACAACAACAACAACAACAACAACAACAACAACAACAACAACAACAACAATAATAATAATAATAATAATAATAATAATAATAATAATAATAATAATAATAATAATAATAATAATAATAAAGCCACCAGCCTTCTGCAAGGCTTTGGATCAAAATAGCTCCATTTTGGGAAACAGGTATCAGCCTGAGCCAGGAGCAGTCAGCTGAGCTCAACGTGACCCGGGAAAGCAGGTCCATGTGGGGTACGAAATGGGTAGCAAAAGGCACCCCTGCTTTATTGTGGGGGGTCTTGCCTTTCGGCAGCGCTCAGGGCTTTGCAGAAGGTGCTGCACATTTTGGGGGGATGCGTTTTGGCAGCAGAAGGGTCTCGACCCCTTTCTGTTTGCGGCAGCCTGCGGTTCCCCAGCCCTGGCCCCGCTCGGGCAATGCAGAAGTTTCCCTCTGGTTTTGCAGAGAGGCTGTAGCACTCCCCCAGAAATTCAAGGGGTGTCAGGAGGGGATTTGGAGCCCTTTCTTGCAGGCATAACCCAAAAAACCAGGGACAAGCTCAGCCAGGTCACCTGCAGAAGGGTCCCAGCCCAAGGGAGCTGCATCCACAGCAGCATTGGTGTTAATCTCTGGTAGGAAGGTCTGGTATCAATCAGAAAGTTCACACCAGAGTGATACTCAGGTCACCGGTGCTCAGACAGCAAAGCAGCTGGGTTAAGGAGGTGCTGGTCAGTGTTTGGCTCTTTGACTTGTTTCTTGTTGTTCCCTTGATCAGACCCATATCTTCATAGATTGGGAAAGGGGAAGGATTTGAAGTTGAATAATTTCTAGCTGGAAGGGAAAGATAACCATATTCTGCCTTAGAATACAGCCCATAATAAAAAGAATAATAATAATAAAATAATCCTATATAGAGATCCTGCAAATCCCGACTAGCTGTCTAACTTCATTAAATAAAGACAGGCTCCAAGTGCAGAGAAACAATGTCGGAAATGTTCTGTTCTCTGCACACGCTTGGGAGCGTGCCCATCCCTGCCCCGTGTATTTATGAAAGATACGGTTTTTGTTATTGTACTTCGGGATTAGCAGATATCCCCGGACTATAAAATACTCAACCGCAAAATATAAAGCAAACAAGCTTCTGCGTCAGGGTAATGCATGGGCTGTGATTTCACCCCATGCAAGCCAAAAAAAGTTCAGCTGCCCGGTGGCAAGCCTGACCTGAGCAGGCTGGGTTTGGTGTGAGCTCCTCGCATCGGGAAGAGGAAAAGCAACAAGGCAACTGTGCACGCAGGGGGGGGGGTCAAGGCTGGAGGAAATGAAATCCGAGGTGTGCCTTTCAGGTCCGGGCAGTTGTTGTTTGGTTTCTGGCCTCCTAGAAATAGCCTCGGAGTGGTGCTTTGAGACCAGCGGGATTATCCCGGCTAGGGCGGTGTGTCTGCGGTCCCCGCGAGGGCTACCCCCAGCCCAGACAGCTCAAGCAGAGACAGCTGCTGCCCTTGCCACTGCCGCCCCGCGCTCCCATGTCCCTTTGAAAAACGATGCTGAGGGTCGTCCCACAGCTGTGTGTCTTGTGTCCTCTCTTTTCCTGGGCTGGCTGTACCGATAAGGGACTCTCTGAGGGTGTAAAGATGCTGGCTGGAGGATTTCCTTCTGCTTGGGAAATGCACCATTCAGCCCCTCCATCGAATTCAGTTGAAATCAGTCCCTGGTTTGCAAAGTTATTTGGGGCACAGACACCGCGTTCATCACACTGAAACCCCCAAAGCGCAGCTCTTCCCTCCGACCGAGCAGGGTGGGCTGAGGTGGTAACGCACCTCTCCTGGCACTGAGACGTAGGGCTGGGGAAATCCTGCTCCTTGGGGTCGGTGGCAGAGCTATGGCTCCAGCTAAACCCTGCAGTCACTGAATTTTCTTTGTGCCTGAAGACAAGGAGGAGGGAATAGCAGAGCCAGACTACAGCTGCCTCCGACCTAAACCCTTCCCGGGAACTGGCCCTCATTGCTGCTGAATGGCTCCATCCTCATCCCGCTCGGCTGGGAGAGGGCGATGAAGTCCGGCGTGTCTTTAGGTACTCACTAGACCGTGCAGCTCTCCGACCCCACGGCTGCCGCTGGGCTCATCTCAGCCTTCTGAGCTCTGATCCCTCCAAACCTCCTCTCCCCCTGACACTGTCCAGATCAAAGGGAGAAGCCAGCAGGGATCCCCCACCCTTTTCTCTGCAAAAGGGCAAGCATAGAGGGGTTTCTCTGTCTGCTCAGCTCCTGCTGTAAGTGAAATTTTGGTGTCTCTCAATTAGTAACAGTTACAACAAAAAAAAAAAAAAAAAAAAAAAGCAAAGAAAATCCATTCCTTAGGGCAAGCCCTGACCAAAAGGAAGAACTCAACAGGATCGGCCTGTGTTAAAGTTTAGACCATAACAAAGATACATTGCCTCGACATGGAGAATGTGCTTTCTCCCTCTGCATCCACTTGGCTGTTATAATATCATTTGGCTATCTCACCCCGTAACACCTCAAACTTCAGCTGGCCTTTCAAGAGCTGCTGTACTATAGATGATCTTTGTGTTGCACCTTTCATGACATGGCAATAAACAAATAACCCTTGGGGCTGAAACTCAGCCAGCAGAATATCTGCTGGGTCAGACTGAGCTTTGCTGTCTTGTGTCATGGGAAGAAAACACCCAAAACTTGTGCTTGATATACTTGGTTTGGCACTAACCCCTTTACTTCCACTGAGGCCAGGCTGACCCTTGACAGTGATTAGAGGGGCTCTGTGTTTTAGGGTTTTCCTTTACTTTTGGAGGTTTAGCTTGCACTGACTTCCAGAAATCTGATTTTCAAGAAAGGAAAGTTTTGGACTGATGGCATCCTCTTAACGGATCGTACTTTGTTCCTGCTGTAACACAAAGCCCTCTGACAGCATTCAGGTGATAGTTCAGTTGTCAAAATCTTCTGCAAGGCTGGCCTGTCTTTCTGGCCACATGTTTTTCCCTTTACCCAGCAAAGCAGAAAGTGAACTTCTCTGCCCCTTTTCCCTCTCACCCTTCCAGCATCTGTGGTTCAAGGTATTTCAGCAGCACAGGGATTGTACTCCTGTCTCCCTTCTTCTCTCCTGACCGTGTGCACCCTTCCATGAGCTGATTCAACTCACTGAGCTTGCACAAAACTAAACCAAGATGGAAAAACGAAAGTAAGTGTAGGAGAAGGTTTGTAGCTGGGTCAGTGAATGGCTTCTGCACAACAAAATCTTGCATGAACCCCCGAGACATGCGAGGCAGAGATTGGGTCACAGAGGTGGGAACAAGAAGGGATGAGTAGCCAGCAACGTGTGCAGGTTTACCCTGACGCCATGGTTGTACAGTCATGTTACGCTGGCATATAGCCCCCTAAATCCTTCACTTGACAGACCCACACCCCATCCCTGTTGTACCTCCCGTTCCTTGGCAATAAATACACATACAGCAATGTGAGCCACGGGGCTCAGTGTGAGCTCAGCATAGGCTTCGTGCTACCTCCGAAGCTCCTCTCCATCAGCCACACCATCTGATCGTTAGCACGCTTCTTGGCAGAGTTTTCGTCTGAGCAGGTGAGTCCTGCAGACAGTGCCAAGTGGTGGTGCAGGATAACATAGGTCGGGGGGATTGGATATGACTACACTCTTGGGTTTGTGGAGGGCAAGATGAGTCCAGGTTTGTAGACATGAGGCGTGCTGTGCCACTTGGCTTCAGGGTCAGAGGACGGGACCCAGCCCTTTTATTTAGCAGTACAGACATAAACAGGGACTTCCAAGACTCAGAAGTGGCCCAGACAAGCTGAGATACAACACGATTGGTACCTACTTACCTGCTTTCTGGTCTGTTGCTTGCAGGGACACTGAAATGGTCAAGCCAAACCATTCCCCCTATGTCCAAGCTGAGGAAGGTGTTGAGCCAGGCAGGGCTAGGCAACACAGCCATCCTGCCCTAGCCCACCTCTCTGACCCCATCGAAGTGCAGAACAAGTGAACCTTCAAAGTCCAGAGGTATTCGGTGTCTTTGAGTCTTTCTACCCTAATGACCTCGAGTATCGGCCATCCGTCAGATAAGGGCAGCTCATCAAAAGGAGACTTGGCCCCTCGAAAAAGACCTCCTCCTAGATCAGTGTCTGGAGCAAGGGCTGGAGACAGGAGTTGCTGTCTCAGCACGCAAGGCAGGCTGGTTATCTCGTTTTTCACATGGCTGCCCTGTTGCTAATCAGGGTTCCTCGATGTTATCTTTACTTCAGTCTCCCTTCCCCTCTCTCCAAGCATTTCAGTCTATTTATCTGCTTGGTTTTGCCACACTGAGAGCAAGAAGCAGCCTCAATTGCATCTGTAAAGGCAGGTTTGAAAGTCACTGGGTGTCCTTAGAAAACCTTCTCTTCCCTTCACTGAACTTTGGCTTGAGACCTAAATCTTGGTTTTTTTATGTTTTAATAGAAAAGAGAGCGGTATGCAAAACTTAGCTCGTGCTTGCCACGGGTTAAGGAACGAGGCACTTTGTAAGGAGCAGCAGACAGTAGGGAACTACCACCTCTTGGGCACGTAGCAGAGGACAAATAAGCAATTAACTGAGACTCAGTGGGGCTTTGGGGGACTCTGCCGCTGTTTAGGACTACTAGTTAGTCACGTAATCATTGTCTTATTGCCTTCACTTATTCATCTGGTTTATATGCCTTGAGCACTCAAGGGATTGCAGCATCCCAGGAGAGCCCCCGGCCCATCCGGTACACTAACCACAGGAATGGTGCCGGTAGCAGATATGGAGTGGGACATTTCTTAGCTCAGGAGGAAAAGGAGGATTTCAGAAGCTGGAAGCACCCTGGCCCTGCTCTGCCCAGGAAGGCTGGGACTGCTGGACCCGGGAGCATCGTTTGAACCTGATTTTGTTCACACTTTCCTGCACTGTGTTGTTCCCCTGCTCCATCTCCCCACTGTGATGACAACCTGCTCTGTCATTTCTGCCTCTGTCTTTGGCCTTTCTTTCACAAGGCTAGGGAGAAAGAAATCAACATTTTTGACCAACCTGGAAGGCACAAGGGGCTGCATTCAGACGACTCCCTGTAGGCACACAGAAGCCCACCAAAAGACAAGGCTGACTTTGGGTCATGCACAGGCTCAGTTGCACCCAGACCGTGTTACCGCCACTTCCCTTACCCACAAGACCTGAGAATGGTCTCTAACCCACTGTATTTAGGGATGCAGTGGGGCTCCTGAGACAGCTCAGCTGTAGGAAACCATAGGCTGACCTGCAGAGTAATTAATTCACTGATGTTGTGAATCAAAACATGCAATGCCTGATCTCCTCCAGGAGCAAATAGCCAGTAACCAGCCTCTTTTGTTTTGCAAAGATACAAATGAAATTCCAAAATTCAGTGAAACCACTGGACTGATTTCTATGGACTTCACATGCTATTTCTGTCTATCCCACTTTTATTGCCTAAACTCCTGCCTCAACCTTGCCTTGACTTTCTTCTTGACTCCTACATCACAAACCAATTCTTTCAGATAATGAGCAATCAGAGTTAAAGTAGCTTTGAGACACCGGCTATGGCGAATGATTGCAAGGAAATGACCTGTTTCTCCTGACTGCACTCGAAGAGTAGGATCAATAAAGCAACATTACACAGCATATCTATTTTGTGGTTAGCAATTTCACTCAGCTCAGTAAAAATACAGAAAAAAAAATTAAAATAAAAGTGGGAGGAAGCTGATAAGAGATGGGACTGCTAAGAGATGACCAACATATAGAGCTTCAAAAGCTAGAATTGCTGGCTTATCAAGAGCCATCAGCTTATGAAGCCTTTTAACCTCTCAGAGTTGATATCCCCAAAGTTTTCTCGGAGTTTGTGTTTTCTTCCAGTGCCCTTGAGGTTACCCTCACTGAATTGCTGGCTCTAAAATGGCCTCTTCAGTAAGGAAAGGAGTCTAGGGGTTGAGATTTAGCTCTCCCGTTGACTTTCTGTGTGCTTTCAGGCATTTCTTGCTCTGTATGTGCAGCAACGGCACAGAGGACTTGTGGGAATGAAGGTGGACTCTGTGCATTTGGAAACATGGTTTATTTTTATTGTTCTTCCCAGAAAAGGATAAAAGAAAGGCACTGAGGTGGAAACAGTTTCCCAGTCTAAATAGCCATGGTTACTAAAACACACACCAGTAGGTGGTCAGAGGGTCTGATGCACTGTATCTAGTGCAGATGTGGCTTATTTTCACTTTTACTAAATTAGCAGGACTGTTTACCCAGGCTAGCCACTGGATGGGGACAAAGCAGGATAGGGCTGATTTCCCTTGCTTGGCTTTAGATGTCAGCAACGGGTGTCCAAGCGTCTCAGAGCTGCCCCATATCCTCAAGGGACCGGCTGAGTTGCAGAGCATCCCGCCACAGACCAGCTCATCTGTGACGGCACCCCGCAGCACCCGGGTGGGCTTCGAGATCTTATTTCCTCAGCTGACAAAGGCACGGGGCTTGGTACAAAACTGTTGTGGATGGGTGTATATACAAGCGAGCGTGCGGGCATAACTGCATGGCTCTGACTCACGCCGTAGCATTGTTAAACAGTCTCGAGCATCCCACCATATGATCCCACTGCAGAGTACCAGCTTCATCTCCAATTCATTTCCCACCATGACTGGTGTTTCTCCGTCAGCCTTTCACCACCACAATGAAGCATGTTTGTTGTTTTTTTCTGTTTCATTCCTGGGATCAGATTTTCTCTGTGATTTGACTTAACCTCATCATAGAAACCACAAAGCTCAAGGGGCCAGAGCCTTCTGCTGGCGTAAAACAGCGGTGTTCCTATGGAGTGCAGAAGGGCCAAAAGAATCTCATCTGATGTCAATCAGTGTCACTGCAGGGAAATAAGGAGAGAGCTGGAGGGTAAATTGGAGAAGCCTAACTGGCACATGCTGGTCATGGTCTCCTGGCCCTGGGTTGCATCTGGATGGGAAGGGAGAGGATTCTGCAAATTGAGAGGTCTGGGTCAGATGACAAGCCCCCAGTTTCCAGATGCTTCTCCAAACCATGTTCGGCCATGCTTCAGTAGCTCATTTTGTGGCTGGCTGCCTTGTGCAATGCATGTCTTCTTGAAAGCGTCTAAACAAGAGCAGTTTTGGGGGGGGTGAGCTGAAAGTGGGGAGTGTCGATCCTGTTTCTGGCTATGGTGGCAATAGGGAGGGATGATAAGCATGCTGGCAGGCTGGATTTTTCAAACCACAGGCCAGAGCTGAATTCAGCTGTGGGTTTGGATCCATTCTTAAAGGATGCCAAATCATGATGTCTGAGTCTCTGAGATTTGAGCAAATTTAGCATCAGTGTTTAAAGCAGACCGTGCAATGATGATTGCTTTTTCTTCTCTCCTACCCATATTTTTGTACTGATTTTGCCCTTGCATCCCTTGGTGTCATTGACAAGGTCAGTGTTATCAACAAACTGAACTTTAAGTGCCTTTTGCACATATTTTGTAGGACTGGAAGTGGGAAATCAGGCCACTCCAAGTTACAGCTACTGTGTACTCCTCATTTACTCTGTCATCAGCAAAAGATGACTCAGGTTTACAGAGGAGCAGGGGGAGGGGAGAGTGCTTCAGCTGGTGAAAATGGGACAGAGTCAGCCCTTGTTTTGCAGCCAGGTAAGGGTCTGGCCCTGGTTCGGTGCCAACAAGTCTGAACACAAAGAGGATCTCCGTAGGGGTCAATACGGGCATGTGCTTGGCTGACCTGACTCAGCTCTTCCTAGGGTGATAAGGGCTCCCAGTTACCCAGATAAGCAGAACAATGGCCAAGCCAAAGGGTGAACTGACTGCCATCCCATGCGCAGAGCTGAGTGGAGAGGAGGCCTGAGGTGGAGTAGGAGCAGACAGCCCAGGTGGATCCCTGAGTCCTTCTATTTGCCATTTTCCTATTTCTGCTGACATGAAGGTGAATCGCTCATCCCTCCTGTAATCGCAATGCAGCCAAATCTGCTGCAAAACATCTGTCAGAACTGTCACTGGGAGCACGCACGGGTGAAGGTCCACAGTGTGTGCACAGAGACCTTTCCCAGCCTGGTGCCTAACTCCTTTCTACTCTGCTGACAGTGCCAGCCTTCATTATCAGCACTGTCAGTCCTCCAGAAGAACCAGTTATGTATTGTCTCACTGCTGTGGTAGTAGCTTTTGCTTTTCTTTTGGATTGCCTTATTTATCACCTTCCCCTTTGCCTCCTGGTAACACCATTGTTCCTTACACTACTTCTGGCCCTAATCATGCAATCAAAGAATGGTTTGGGTTGGAAGGGACGTTAAAGATCATGTAGTTCCAACCCCCCTGCCATGGGCAGGGACACCTTCCACTAGACCAGGTTGCTCAAAGCCCCAT
>JAOBAS010000071.1:44163108-44178374 GCA_025311575.1 Elanoides forficatus
GGAAGGCTGCTATAAGGTCTCCCCGGAGCCTTCTCTTCTCCAGGCTGAACAACCCCAACTCTCTCAGCCTGTCTTCAAGCAAGAGGTTCTCCAGCCCTCGGATCATCTTCGTGTCCACCATCTGGACTCGCTCCAACAGGTCCATGTCCTTCTTATGTTGGAGGCCCCAGAGCTGGATGCAGGACTGCAGGTGGGCTCTCACCAGAGCAGAGCAGAGGGGCACAATCCCCTCTCTTGACCTGCTGGCCACGCTTCTTTTCATGCAGCCCAGGATGCAATTGGCTTTCTAGGTTGCATGTGCACGTTGCTGGGTTATGTTGAGCTCCTCATCAACCAACACCCCCAAGTCCTTCTCTGCAGGGCTGCTCTCAATCCATTCATCGCCCAGCCTGTATTTCTGCTTGGGATTGCCCTGACACATGTGCAGGACCCTGCACTCGGCCTTCCTGAACTTCATGAGGTTCGCATAGGCCCACCTCTCAAGCCTGTCAAGGTCCCTCTGGATGGCAGAGGGCAGATAAGCCCCCAGTTTTCAAAACAGACATCTAGAATGAAATGGAAGGGAAGAATACTCCAGTGGGAAGTACCTTCTTAGGGTTCAGAGTTAACATCCTGCAGAAAGTGGACCAGGCAAAGATCTGTAGTCCATGCCTCAAAAAGCATCAGGTTGGGAAGCTCATGTTTCCTAGAAAGCCTGCAGGGCAACACAAAGCAGAATGAACTGGGAAGAGAAGGCTGCTTGACCCATAAAATCCCAGCATTTTGTGTCTCCTCTTCCAGCCTTGTTGCTGCAAGGCTGGGGAAAATGAGCATGACGGACACTGGAACAGGTCCCACACCTCCTACAAATCACTTGTTCATGGCTGGAAACATGGTGCTCCGGAAGGCAAAGCTGGTATCTCTGGCTTGTTGCAACACAAAGGTGATATTTCTAGTGAAGACAGGTCATGAGATGGCAGGTAATAAGACCGTTCTGGGGAGGGTCCAAGGCCTTGGGATTAAAGCCTTGGGTTGGTGTTTGAACCCTGGAACAGGGTAGGGGTATGTACAAGCGTACAGGGAGGGGACACATCCCATCCCAAGCGCTGGCAGTGCTTCGATGGGGCAAGAGGCTCTTTTTGAACTGGGCAAGAGAGAGGAAGCATTGAGGACCAGGGCTTTGCCTCCAATCCAGGGAGAAGGATGGACAAGAGAGGACAGACAAGACACTGTCACTGCCTAAAGAAGCTCCCAGCTGACAGGGGTTTGCCTTTACTAATAAGAAAAAACAGGCAGGCCATGGACAAAGTGCTGTTCTGCAACATTCCACGCTGTTTTACTGCCAGCACACTCCCTGGCATTGCTTTAGCTCTTACCAGCCTGCACCACCCCAAATAATGCTTAGACACATTTCAGGTGTACCGTGGGCTGTAGGAGGTGGTTTGGATGAGGCCACACTGCTTTGGGAAAAAGATACTGTAGACGTATGGACGTGGGCATGGTGAAAGGGGACAGAGAACAGGACCCAGGTGATTTATTATCTCACACAGGATTAGCTGGTGCTTGTGTGGACCCACACTGCAGCAGGTCCCGCTCCACAGGTGCCTGGCTGGATTCCTGCTATAGGCACACCCGAGGTATCAACAGCCCCAAAACAAGGCTCTGTTGGGACTCCCACCACCATCTGCCACCCAGTACCCCCGGTGTGTGGGGATGCTTCTATCCCCACAGCGAGATGCACGGACGCCCCATTGCAACGTGCTCCAGGGTTGATTTGGCCTCTTGCGCTGGGTCACAGCCTGTGCTTTTCACTCCGGCGACCTTCCTCCTCCCTCCCCTCCGCCTCCTGTCAAGGCATTCACGGCCACCGCAGCTTTTCTCCCCGCCGTGGCTCTGAGACCATGGCTGCCCTCAGCTCCAGGTGAGCAGCACGTCAAGCCCTCCGGTGTCTCCCCTCCATGCCCAGCAAGAGGAGGAGACGAGAGGGATGCCGGAGCTGAGTGGCTGGAGCTGGGAGGACGTCACGCTCCAGAGCTGCCTGCATCGCACTGAGGGTTTAATGTGCCATAATCACAGAGCTGGCCTTGTTGTAACGGCACCCCGACCATGCACAGCTCCCGGCTGCTGCCAGCGGCTCCCGCGCTCCCGCGGTTGCTGCCGGGTGGTTTTTTTGGAATGGATCCCCACACACACACACACACACACATGCTCCCCGAGCAAAGGGAGAGGGGGTCTGCAGGGAGGAGAGGAGAAAAATTGGAGCAGGGTGGTGTCCCCGTCTCGGCCACCGATGGTGCCGACCCTATCGGGTTGTGAATCAGGACATTAATCAGTGTTACGGGGCTTGGGAAGGGATCAGATACCTGTGGTTTGAGGCGTGCTGGCAGGGTTCAGCATCGCCGGAGTCATAATACCACACACCGCTCATGAAAGAGCGGAGCTGCGACGTTCCAGGAGGCATGGTGCCGGGAGGGATGATGGGGGACGGGCTGGGGAGACAGGGGCGGGAAAGGAAAGGCGAAGGGAGGAGGGAAAAAAATAGAAAGAAAGAAAGAAAGAAACCCTCTCCTTGGGTTTCCTGGCTGCTCTGCCTCCAGTAGTACGAGAGGGAGGGCTGCCTGCTTTAAAACTTGCCTGCTGAGCTTTTGCCTTGCTTCTTGCATCCTCTGTGCAGGGAGTTTTGCTGAGCATCCCTTCCCACAAGTGCTGGCAAGAAAGTGGGGATATGAGAGCATGCAAATTAATTACACCAACCAGGCAGAAATAGCAGAGGAGTGTGGGAAGGCAAGGCCCTAAAGGCTGGGCCAGGAGCTTGGGAGAGAAATAAATGGGATTCCTGTTCCTGGGAAGGTGGGACCAGAGGAGACAGGGCCCCTTCATTGTCCTTGTGATTGAGGCTGTTTTGCTTTCCAAGGCAGCATGAAACAGGCTCTCAGCCGCGTCTGGCTTTCAGCTGATATTAGGTGTTATAAAGTCTAAGGAAAGCTGTCAGGAGTTCAGGTTTGGGTCCACCCAGGCAGTTTGCAGAGCTTTCCATGCTGGTTTCTCCCTGCCCATGCCAGGACACCATGGGTGAGCCCGCAGGATGGGAGAAAATTGGGGGATCTGTTATGGCAAATCATATGAGGACAGCGGTGTACCAGCCAGGGTGCAGCCACATCTGGGGACTGCCCTCGAAAAAGCATGCTGTGGTCCCTTGTCCATCCTCCCAGTCCCTGACAATGCAGGCAGGAGAGCTGGCCCAGCCATGCCCAGCACAGGGCATCCCAGGGTGGGAAAAGGATCATAACCCTACACTGGAAGTGCACAAGGCTGGGGGAGTGGGTAGTGTGAGCAAAGGGCTCTGCGTTTGCAATCAAGACCTAAGCATGCTGTGAGGGATTTGTGCGGACAGCTTGGCTATGCAAAATTGTGCTTTCCCTTCTATTTCTGCTGCCTGGAGGGAGGCCGGAGTCCCCATAGCAAGCATGGGGCTGACGATGACACCGCCGGGCTTGCTTGGAAGTCAGATGAGATGGAGCTTAGTCTGGGTGGTGAGCTCATGATATCGTGGATATCTGCAGCGAGGCGAGCTGTATCACTGGGGCAGACGGAGGCAGGGCAGCCCTCAGGAGACTCTGTGCCTGTCTGCCAGGTACCATCAGCGCCGACTGACACAAACTGCTTCTGCCTGTGGTCTAGGCAGCCATCAGCCACCTCCAAACAGGAGGTGCCAGGCCACCCTACAAGGCAAAGCCCAGGCCTGTTGGCTTAGCATTGCATCTTTCTCCTCTTTTTTTCTGTTCTTTACCTGCTTCTGGTTTTGTACTCTTATGGTTGCATCTTTTAACTACAGCGGGCTTTAGGCCATCCTCCTTGCTTTTAAGACAATGATACTGTGTTTGTGGAATCGTGGTTAGCGGTATCAGCAGGATGTTCTCAAAGGCTTCCTGGTTTCTGTGAGCACTGTTCTGAATTTATTTTGCCAGTTGATGCCAACAATTGACCTTGTAAGTCTTTTCCCCTCTACCATGTAGAAAAAAACCTCTTCAGCCTCTGCGGTACAATAGACATCTCTTTCTCATCCTAATGAAAGAGGGTTGAAGGTAGCACCCAGTGCTGCCGTGAAGGACACCCTGTTGCAGCAACCCTTTTGAATGATTGCAGGTGGAAAATATTCCCAAAATTATGACAGTTCCTTAAAATATCATGAGCTTTTCAAAAAGGGGAGGTTTTTATTTCTCTTCCTTTTCCTCCCCTTATTCTGGCACTCAAGAGTTAATAATCTCCAGTCTCTTTCTGCTGCCACGGCAGGTAAATGCTTGCTTTTATTTTAAATGTGACCTGCGTGTCCCCCAACACATGACTCCAGAAGCTAAGGCTCAAGGATAACCAGCCTTAAAAAACACCAAAAAAAAGGAGTGAGAACTCACAGTCCTGATGCATGGCTGGCCACCCATGTCCTTAAAGGGTAGAGGGAAAAGAGCAAGAAAATACTATTATCTTCTTCCTGCATGTCCTTCAGCAAGTCATCCTCTGGAAGGAGTTGACAAAGTAGATGTCTAAAGAGTTTGGGGGAGTTACTGAAAGCAAAAGTTCTTTTGCTGTTTTCTTGTTCATGATCTGTGCAGTCACTGTGTGGTAGAGGAAAGTGTCAGGGCAAATTAAAAGAAAACTATAATGTCTACGTTTTTACTTCTCTGGGGATTACTGCTGTGTGTTTTGTTTGTATAAGAATAGGTCTTCTTCTGCAAATACCTCAAAAAAAAAAATTGGTTTCATTGCTCAGCATTTTGGGGATGATTTGCTGCATTTGTGATGTTCAGAGTTAGGAGATCTTGATGCTGAAATTTTCATGTTTAAGTGTGGGAAATGTGCCTTTGGAAAGAGCAAAACCCTGCATTTTGAGGGTGAATTAAAAATTTAAAAAAAAAAAAAAAGTCCTGAACATGACTAAAAGAGGACAGTCACAGTAAGAACCCCAGAGCTAAAAGTGGTCTCTGGGGAATGCAGAGACTGTCTTGGAGTGAGTGCAGGTATTACAAGCATCTCACAAGGGGGTACCTAGGAAGCTGCTTTCTCCTCCAACTGCTCCTGTTTCCTTTTGGCTGTGTTGGAGCTGGAAGCTTGTAGAGGCAGAGACTGCCCCGTGCTCTGGTCCAGGTTCATCCCCCGCTTCCCCTGGGCATCCTGAGCAGGAGACTCCTCTTGCCTGCTCTGAGATGTCTAGGTGTCTACCTGGGCTTTGCAGCCTGAACTTGTCCATGGAGCTCCAGCCAGCACAGCAATGAGCCTGGGGAGAGATTCCGTTCATTCTACATAGGCAATGAAGGCTTAATTCATTTGCCTTCGTGTAGTCATCCAGAGGCACCCAGGGTGTCCAAGATATCTGCCAAGGGCAGGTAGACATGGCACAGGACCAGCAGGAAGCTGGAGGCCAAGTGAGCTACTGCAGGGCATCAAGTTGCACTCAACACCTTGTTTCTTGCCACTGAACAGCCTTTGGCAAAGCAAGATTTGGGATTTTCCTCTCTGTGGTCAGTGGAGTAAGACAGAGACCTGGAAAGGGTGCATCACCCCTCACAAGCAGTGTCTGTCTTTCTCTGTTGACTAAGCTGGAGGGACTTACCCGAGGACAGCTCAGGTACATGTGGTGGATTTTGGCCTAAGTGATTATGCTGTAGTCATTTCTGGACAGTTCCAATTCCTGGTCAAAACCTGCAGCTGCTGTAGTAATGCAAGCGGTTATTACCAATAAAAATTCCTCCAAGAGTGCAGCAAGGCTGAGAATTTTATCCTTGCTTTCTGTCCAGAATATTAGGCTTCAAATCTAATGGTGTGTTTTAAATAAAATTTAAAAAATGCTTTTGTTGGGAAAAAAGGCCAGAAAACAGCCATTTATCTGATGTCAAATAAACCTACTAATTTCAAAGACCAGAAAGAAAACATCCACTTGAGCAGGGACTTCTGAGAAAATCATGGCAAGTACCTGTCCCTGCCATCTGTTTGCATTGTCATATAACACTGAAGAGTGGCTGGTACGGTTATATCACGGACACACATCCTCTTCAGGAATATCTAGAACCACAAACAGTACCTGCTGCTTCAGCTCGTGCCTCCCTGCTTTTGAGTCTGCCAGTCACTGGCAACGATGGACACTGAGAGGTTTGTGAAAGGTGGATAAAAATCCTGAAGTCTGTCATTAATAGACATGCAGTTTTGATACAAGGTCCACACCTCCACCAAAAAATGGTGAAGGGCTCACAAATGACAGAGAAAGGTTGAAAGCCTCCGCTCAGTCAATAGTTTCCATATTTCTGTGGCCAAGGGAACAGTTAGCCGCCAATATTTTCTTCAGACCACCATAATTTGAATCCTCTGGCTTTTAGTTAGAAATGCTAGTGTTTACTCTGGTTCTGTAGAGAAACTGGGGATCACTTGTCAAGACCTTGTCGCTGGCTGTTGTGGACTGTGCCATGGGAACACCAGCCTAGATGAAGACCAAGTGTGCTGCTGACCTCTGCTGAACCACAGCCCGGCAGGTGGGATTAAGCTCACCTTATCTAGCCTTTTAAGAATTATTTCTTGAGGTTTCTTCTATAGTCAGTATGTCAGTCAGAGCTTTCCTCTCATCCCATGTAAGGTGGTTTGCATCGCCTGCTGGTTGTTCCTGCTTTTCTTTGTGGTCTATAGAAAAAGCCTTGAACAACACGCTAGGTTAGATGCTTAACCTTTATATGGCTGAGGATGGAGATGGCTCTGCACCAAAATAACCTGTGTGCTATTTCTGGCTCTGCCAATCACCCTGGGGTGACTTTGAGAAGCCCCTTCCTTTTTTGGTTCTTCTATCCTTTGTCCAACTTGCTTCTTCAGGCTTGGCTTTCAAAGCACCTAGGTACTAACTGAAATCTGAGGGAGTTATCACCAAAACAACTTTACACTCTAATTTCTGGGCCCTGAGCCATAAGTCCCTCGGAGGAGAGATTTGTTTTGTTGCAAGCCTGCATAAAGATAAGCATAACAGCAACAGACTCTTATCTGTGGCCTCAAAATGTGTTTGTCCTACAAATAACTGATGTAAATCTCTAGCCTGTGCCTCCCACAGGAGTCACTAATACAGATCTATTGGCTTTAGAGTGGTGGCTGGTTTTGCTGTAGGCAAGCAGCCAAAAATAACATCTTCCTGTCCTCCCCCTCCAAAATCTATTGTGTGAATCTAGCGTCTCATTTCAGATGGGGCTTCTTTACTTTCAGTTGCGAAGGATCCTCAGCGTGGAGGGGAGCACATATACAGAGATGTGCTTCTCATGGACACTCTGGCTATGCCAACTCCTGTTCAAAGGTGTTTGACACCAGCAGAGCTTTAGTGGATGATCTGAGGGGAAAATGAGGATGGGGGCTGCTTGCCCCTGTAGAGGATGGAGTCTGGCCAGAGAAGCTTTCTGCTTTCTCATTGCCTCTGCTGCAAATCAACCCAGGAAGGGAGGGAGGGGGAGTGTAAAAGAATCACAGTTAATGGATTTGAGAGATCATTACAACGGGAACTGTGCACGACAGCCTTGTGGTTTCAGCAGCCACTCTGAAATTGCTATCTTCCCTCTCCTCCTGCATCTGAGTGCTCATGGATATTGTTTCAGACTCCTGGTCAGCTGAGCAGGATAAGCTGAGTTTGTGCAGGGTATCAGTTTGTTTTCTCCAAAACCGTCTCCTGTCTCTTCCTGTTTCTCATGAAAAACTCTATGAAACTTTTGAATGTTTAGGAGGCGTAGCCTCTCCTAACCTTTGGGTAACATTTCCCTCCCTCATGCTATTTTTAAATATCCAAATGCACACTTTATCTGTGGAACTCTTTGCCATAAGACTGCATTATGACTAGAGGTAGAGAAGGATTCAAGTAAGGGCATAAAAATGGATAGAAGTACCATTAATATGACATTGATAACATTTGGGGGGTATACTACAATGTTTTGGGACATAAGCCAGTCTGCTCTAAATAAAGGCCAAGAAGAAGTTTCTTCCAATGGAAGACTATTTAATAGCTGTGTATCACAAAATTTCTTTCGCCTTCATCTGAAGCAGGTGATGCTGCCCAGAATCAAAGGCAGGATGCTAGAATTCAAGAACAAGGCAGGATGTTAGAATTCAATCACAACCAAGCATGGTTTTGCAGCTCCTTCATGCAGAGGTCAGAGACCTCCCAACTCCCAGACAACAAAGCAGGGCATTTAATGTGATGTAGTCATGAGAGTTCAAAGACTCAAGCAAATTTCAGAACTCTTTAAAGGAGAGAAATGCTTTTCCCACAGGAGAAAGTCGGAGACTATTCCACTCTACTGACACACCGAACTTGTGAGGTAGCATTGGGGTCTCTGCTTTCAATAACCCTCAGTGGATCTCTCTTCTACAAGAAAGTCTAGTTTAGTCATGCCTTCACTCATTGCAAGTCCTCTGTGCCACAACATCTTGAAGCAATGAATCTAACTACATGTTGGTGTGAGTGTCTCAAAGCTGTCACCTCCTGACTTTAGCTGATGTTCCACAATACCACAGTTCTTGCAGCCAAGCACTGCCAATGCTATTAAGACCCAGCGGGCTTGAGAAGGCTCCTCAGACCACAAGGATGTGCTTAGCCTCTATCCACCTACCAAGGACCTGTCAGCACAGCCTCCATCAAGTTGTTGAGGGCACATCTGAAGATTTTTGGCTGGAAGGTTATGCATCTGCCACAAGCACCCCTTTGGTTCATTGTTGCTGAGCAGTCCTGTCACTCTCAGATAACAGAGACCAGGAATAATGCTTTCTCATACATCCAGTGGGGAAGGTGACCTCATCCCAATGTGGCAGACAACGACACATTGCCACCTCTTGTTTGCATTTCCATAGGCCCATGAAGCTACTACAGCAGGCCTCAGGTCAGTGGGTTTCTTGTTCACAATCCGTAGCTGCCAGCCTATATACAGCATGTCTGTATGTTGGAGAAACCCCTCCAGTACCTGCATGAGACCCCACAGCCTCACTCAGAACATGGCAGTGCATGTCCTTAGCATCAAAGGCTGGCAAATCACAGGTCCTCTGCTTTTTATGCTGCCTGCCTGGTTTCAAAGTTGAGACCTTGATCCCCTTCCTTCTAGAGGCTCCACGTCCTACATCTAGAATATCGGAGAAATCTTTAACTTCGGCTGCAGGCATTAATAACAGCATCCTTTGGTTGCCATAAAACTCCTCAGAGCAAGTGCAAAGTTCATCTGTGCAGACACCCGGCTGTGTCCTGAGGTGGCCCAAGAGCAACAGAGAACTCATGATCTGTGAGGCTGAGGAGAGAAGACGTCTAGTCTAGGGAAGATCAAGGGGACACATGATTACGGCCTTCCAACACATAAAGGGCTTCTGCACAGAGGAAGGAAGAGAAAAAAATGTTCCTTATGTCCCTCAGGGATAAGAGGTAATGACCTTAGATTACAGCAAAGGCAATGGCATTAAATGTCAGGAGAAGCTTTCTAACAGAGGATAGTAGGGCAGGGGAGCAGACTGCCTGGTGAAGGGAGAGAGACTGTCACTGAGTTTCTAAAACAGCTCCAGCACCTCACCAAAGCAATTACAAGAGAGCTTATTCTGCATTCGATTAAGAAAACGGACATGGTCCTTCCCACCAGACCTGTCTTTCTAACAGTTCAGCAGTGACATGATTTTCCCGAAGACCACCCAGCCTACCACCTCCACCTTCTTCTCCATACCCAAAACCTGTTTAGTTTTACCGTCCTTCTCTAAGGCAACTTCCCAGCAGAGGACAGATTAAAGAAACTTGATCTGGATCTTCAGAAACCCAGAAACAATCCCCTCCGCACACAATTGTCTTTCAGGGAAGGAGAGGACGAAGCAAACAGCATGTCCTAAATGAATCACTACATTTTTAATGTGCTCCTGGAAGGTTTTTTTGCAGACGATGGTGATGACTGGAGGATGAGATGAGCTGACTTGTTATTTTAGTGGCCCCAGGCCAGAATGGCAGGCCTCTAGGACAGGGAAGCCCATCAGCCTGGGTAGAGCTACCTAATGGAGTAAGACATTGTGACTCTTTCTAAGTGTTCCTGTCTGAAAGCAGATATCTAGGCTGTCAACAAAACCTTCCTTTCTCAAGCAGAACAAAAGCAATTTGCCTCCAGCGAGGCTGGGTTTCCTTTGTTATGTAACTGTCAGTGGTCTCCGAGTTTAACTGTGTAATTACATTCTCCACAGCTGGCTTCGGTTCAATGGGTTTCTTATTCACAGCCCCTAGCTGCCAGGAACTCGCACAGCACGCCAGTATCTTGAAGACACCGGTGGGTGTCCCGAGTATGTATATGTGCATCGAGGGTGCAACCCACGGAGCAGATTCCCAAGCGTGCCCAGACCCAAGTGCAAGGCTGGGCTAAAACGGGAATGACCAAGCTGACAGCTGCTTTGTATCACTGGAGCCCTGCAAAACAGCTAATGCAGGCCAGCCGAATCCCTCCCTGTAATCTTCACTGTGTTTACTGTCTTGGTGGTGATTTACGGTGTGTTTATATATGCTTCGTGTCCTGACTGTCTGGGTAGGCACATAACGTCGCTGCAGAGCACAGGCACGTGGGAGTCGGGTGCGTGAACACAGCGGGGACCTGGACCAGCCTCAATTTGTGCTCAAGGCAGGTGATCCATGAGGAAATCTGTATTCTCCGAATCTGGACCTGATCTCCAGGTCTTGCTGATCTGTGTTCTCCAGACATACACATGGATCTGCAGACTCGAGCCCTCTAAAAATGCTGCAGGTTCAGACCCCCAAAACATTAGATATCTTCGAAAAAATCTGGGCCATTATCACCTGTGCATGTATACATGCACACGACTGGGAGAACCTGCCCCCTCTGAACTGGTACCAGTTTTGCTCCCTTGGTCACCAGTGCTTTTTGGAAATATCGCCTGTCATGCATCTGAGTGGTCCTGGGCACCATCTGTCTGGTTATCTACTAAGTACATAGGCAGTGCAACCAATGTATCTTTTCAGTCTAATTAATGCTCCCACTCTTCTTTTCCTCCTCTTTAAGGGTTATTATTTCTCCTTCCTCCCATTCAACCCAGGAAATGTTGGGATGCTGCCTTTCATAGAGCTCCCAGGAGGTAGAGCAGATCAATTTTTAATTCAATTTCCTTTCCTTCTACCATGGGTTTATCTAATAGTTTAAAGCACCTAAAAGATGCAGAAGACTGGAAAGAGACAGGCCCATTTGCTAATACCCAGAAGGGTGGGAAATAAAAGCAGCCCTGATACTCTGTATTTCTGTCTGCCTTGCAGGAAAAGAGAGTATTATTTTCTTGTAAAAGTCATCAGGTTGGTAAGTGAAATTGGCCTTGCAGCAGTGATACTTTTGTGCTACGCTCTTTAAAATTCAGGCCTGCACCAGTTCTGCACATGGCCTCTGGCAGCCGCAGGAAGAAGTGGGGCAAATGCTGTCCCAGCAAGTCTACAGCCTTCAAAAACTGATGGTCACCCTACCACCCCTGGGTTTTCTTACTCGCTCACAAAGCACTTACGGAGCGATTTAGCATCATGCAAAGCAGATCCACTACAAGAGGTATTGCGTGCGTGTACATAGCATGCACCCCAACAGCCCATCATCACTGCTCGGCTCGCGTGGCGTAACTGGCATTCGGGAAGGATCAGAGAAACAAGCGTGCTCAGCAAACACAGAATATTTCAGTCTCAAGCTCATGCAGAGCTTCAGCAGTCTCAGGACCCAAAATGTCCCACGATGGGCTCAATAGGAAAAGCTTAGTTTGACAGGCTTCGTACTCTTGAGCTGTATCTTTTCCTACTCATCCTAGAGCTTGCTCCAATGACAAGGGCAATGACCCTCCTGTGTCACTGAGAAGGCTGGAGTAAAGGCTAAGAGAGAGATCTTTGTCCTGCAGTTGTGAGCTGATGGAAACAACAGTTGGAGCTCAGATCTGGCCCCCAGATAGAAGACGTTCGGTCAGTGGTAACGGGACTCCAATGGGAGATGCAGCTCACGCAAGTTCCTTCCCGCTCATGCATGAGGGGACGTGAACACAGTGAGGACAGGGACATGAACAGAGCAAGGACAGGGCATGTCCAGGGCACGGATGTTCTTGGGAGGCTGAACTCTTGAAGAGGATGCCCCAGGATGAAGGCAATCCCCCCAACCTGAAGCTGTGCTTCTGCCTGGTCCTTCCTTCTCCATTTACACCTGCCATGTGGGGGAGGCCCAGGATCCCCTGGAGGCAGCACCCGGAGAAAGGGTGGAGAGATGCTCTGAACCCCTCTCAAGTGATGAGGGCTGGAGGACACAGAAGCATCAACTGGACGGGCAGCCTCCCTGCATCCTTCCCCGTAGGCTCTTCATGTTTTCCCCTATCAACAGAAAGGAGCTGGGATAAATCTCCTGAGGAAGGGCCAAGGGGCCACATTAGAAGGGGATGCCCTGGCCCCCTCGGCAGTGATCCCCCTCTCTACGCCGTAACAAATAGACACCGAGTCACCGTCATGGAGATGCTGCGTCTTGCTCTCCTGGCACCTTCCCAGGGGCTTTGTCTGGGCATTGCGCTGATGGCACAGCGTAATTTTCTGGCGACAGGATTCTGATCTGTGGCGCAGAGTGTCTTTGGTGCATATTTAGGTAGTTGGTAAAATATTTATGAAGCAGGATTGATCTGCTCTGCAGACCCTCCGAGGGCAGGGGAGGAGAAGGAAGCAGAGGGAGTACTACAGTTGCAGAGGCTGCTACGGTTTCCTGCTGAAATACACCTTCAAATCCCCCATTAAGTGTTTTTTGGTTTTTTTTAAACAGAAACACTCCTACACACACGTGGGCAGCCCAGACGCTAGAAGTTAATGGTTCAAACCAAACCTGGCTCAGATGACAGATAAGCTGTGCATCTGGTACGTACTTGGTTAAGTAAGAGGTACACGTCAGTCATCACCCCAGGCAGTGGTGTGGGGACCTGCAGCACCAGCCCACCAGAGCAGATCTAGTCGGTACCTGTGGCAGGGAAGATGCAAGACCCTGAGGACCACCCCAGGCTTGTGTCTGGTGGGAGTCTTGTCTCTCTTTTCAGTGCAAAATGATTCGGTCCGTTCCCCTACCTCCTCTTTTCTCATCCTGCAATCCGCCGTAGAACCCCTTGCAGTACCAGAAGCTCCCTGGGTCTCTCCTCACCACCACCTTTCCCCTGTGAGATGATAGAAAGTCTGCACGAGGTCCTCATTTGGACAAGCACGTGTACCGGCGTCTGCCCATCAGTCTGTGGTTCAGCCCTGGGCACAGGGGCTTTCCTCCAGAGAGGAGAGGAGGTGGAAAGGGCTGTGCTGTCTTTCGAGCTGAGGCACTTCTCCTTTCTCTAGATGTCAAAAAGATAAGCACTTCTGCTTGAGCTGGTCACCCCAGCCCACACATACATAGGTCCTGGAGGGAATATCCATCTGTCAAGATCTCTCCTAAACCGAGCTGTCCTCATCCAGGACTGATTTCTCTCAGCCGGCTGAAAGCAGCCTGCGGAGATTAGCTCAGATGAAACATCTAACTCTCAGGTACTTTCAGTTTCTGAAGCAGGAAGGAGGAAACCCTACTCAGGTCCTCACTCTGCTCACACAGCGTTCAGCACAACAGCACCCAATCCTTCCTGGGGCCTCCCAAAACACACAGAAAACATGGTAGTTTCTGGCCCTGCTCAGTGCAATACTCCAGATACATTTGCTCCAGGTCTCTGGAGGGGGAAAACTCATACCCAAGAGAGCAGCATGCAGAAAGGCTAATCTGCACAGCTTTTTTTACAAAGAGCAGCCTTACAGCTCAGCAAAGGTTCCTGAGTCTCTTCTCTGTAGGTGGCCAAGAGCAGATGGCTTTGGAAACATATAACAGGTCAAGCATAATGCAATGCTTCCTTTCAATATCCAAAGCATACAAAGTTCAGGGACTTCCTGAGCAAGACTTTTTTCCCATGGACATACCGGACCTGAGTGGCTTTTTTTGTTTGTTTGGGTTTTAATCTGTCCAGCCTTCCCTTAAACTTTTAGCATCCACAGTCTTTTGCATCAGAAAGTTTTCTAACTTTACCAGAACTCATGCAGAGCTTTGCTGATCATCAGGTCAGGCTGGTGGGGTAAGATGGAGAAAGATGATTTCTATACCTGGCTTTACCTTAGATCTGCTGGGGGCTCTTGGGCACACTCTGCTTTTCCCTAGGCAGCCGGGGCATCTCTGTGTTTAAAGTCACATGCGGGCTCTGGAAACATCCTGGCTACCGACACTCTAGATGGTCCTTCAGAGCTGTGCCGTTCCTCACCACATTCTGAGCTCCGTTTGACTTTCTGAACTAAACAGTCTAAATTCATTTCACCTGGAGTAAAGAATGTGACTGAGCTGAGTGAGCAACCTGGGTACACCTGGATGCCTCAGAAGTCATAGCAGAGAAAGGGCATCAACAAACCATTTTTCAGCTCCTCTGAGGTCTGAGGCGTGGGTAGACATTGCTATGGTGCCCCACAGCAATGGTTTGAAGCTGGGCATGCAGAAGTTCACCCAGCAGGTGTGTGGAACTCTTTGCCGCAGGATGCTCTGAAGAGGGCTTAGTGGTCCTGTGGAGGAGCCCATCTCTCCCCACCAGCTACCTTCTTGCTACAGACTTCCCCACGGGGTGGGCTGAACTGAGCTGGAAGGACACGGCGTTTCCTTGGGGAGGTGTCGGTAAGCCTGCCACCCCATCCTGGTTTCAGTTTCTCTGATTTCTGTGGTTAAACAACGTGGTGCCCACGCAGCAGACACACTGGCCCCGAGACACCCATCCGGACCATGGACCATGAAGCTCGTTTACAGGCTTTGCCACACGAGTCCCCCAGATGTCAGAGGGTCACAGGGCCATGGGACCTGGGTTTGGGGAGGGGAAGGGGAAGAAGGGAATGGAGGAAGAGGGGCTGGCCCAGGGGTCCTCTGCTATTGCCAAACCAGCTGCCACAATAGCAGCACTGTTGCCTCGCGGGCTGGCTGGGTGATGGGATTCGGCAGGGCTGTAAATCACTTCGCTGGCAGCCACGTTCTCCTGCCCGTGTTGAAAAGGCTTAGGTTTCCCTCCCGCAGAAGTGATGGCAAGCTCGGGGAAGGGGGCGGAGGCCAGGTGCTGGAAATATTCAGTGGGGGCATCCCCAATCGCATACCTCTGAAATGTGACCCTGGCAGGGAAGTCGATGCGGTTCAACTGCATACCCTGAAAGGTATTGTATCCTACGTCCCTGCCACTTTCCTGAGAAATACTAAAACTCCATATACAGATGCATA
>JAOBAS010000071.1:44178399-44192227 GCA_025311575.1 Elanoides forficatus
CCAGGATGGAGGGAGGGCGGGTGGGCACCGTGCGCTCGCTTGTGCAGCTCCCAGGTGCTCGCAGGCAGCCCCACCACTTGCATGGCGTGTGCGTGCACAGGGGCACTTGCACCAGGAGCTCGTTTCAGGCACGGGGGTACGCGAACACCCTGAGCGACGTACGGATGCAGGAAGGCTAAGACATGCCCAGACACTAAGGTACAGACTGAGCAGGACACTGAAACCCTGTCAGATGAGCACCTGCACCCAGCAGTGTGGGCACACAGCTCTGCAAAGAGCAAGATCCAGATCCCCAGCGGTCCCAGTCTGTGACCCAGATGCACAGCCCATTCCCCAGTGCCTGGTTGTGTCCACCGTGCTGGCAGAGAAAAGCCTCGAGGACCTACTTTTTGTCTTCCCTTTTGTTGTGTAGGACAAAGGAGAAGGAAAAACTTGCTAAAGGTCTGCTGCAAAGGTGCAAGCTGTTCTGAACAACCAGCCCTCTCCCAATTATCCCAGGACCATTAAAACTGTGTCTGTGACTTGTAACATCCCCCAAAAGCCAGGACAGATCAAGCACCTGCATTTCTGCGGCTATAGCCAGAACACAGAAAACAGGGTTGTGCTACAGCAGTCGCTGCAGCTGATCTGGTAGGAAACCAAAGAGGGTGTAGAGATGATATATGATCTGGTGCCAAGCCTGCCAGGACAAAATCACCACCTTCAAACCTTTCATGTACATTTGAAATAGCTCTCTGAGGTTTGGGGGATGCTGATGCAATGGCAGTCCCAAATTCAGAGTTGGATGTTCTCCAGGCATCTGCTCTGGAGACACCAGGGCATAAAAGGGAAAAGAGAGGGAAAGGGCAGAGATATTTTCCAAAGTGTGTGTGTGTGTGTATTGCCTGCGGGGCAGCTGTGCAGAATCTTTCGCAGCCCCCAGACTATCACTGGTCCTCTCTCTCTTGTCGCTGCACTTACTTAATAGCTATTATTGCTGGGCTCTGAGTCAAATGACTAGCAGAACCCTGGCCTCCTGTGGATCCCGGGACAGAAGTTTTTCATGGCATAGCTGTGCTAGGAAAGGATTGCTGTGAAGTCTCTTTCGGACAGCACCTCCTTGCCACCCCATACCCATCCCCATGGCCAGCCCTGGCCCCCCATGGGAGAGAAGCACCCCTGTGGAGATGCAGTGCTGAAGAAAGTCCAGTCTGCAGCCAGACCCCAGCTCTCTACCTGCTTTTGCATTATTTATTATTGGCCATAGATGGCAGCAAACGTCTCGAAGCATCCCGCTGTGTTGGCTGGCTGCAGCTGGGAGCTGCAGGAACAGAGGCACAAGCCAGGGAAGTTCCTCGAACCCTTTGCTGTACGGGCATGGTCCCTTCTGCAAAGGGAGAGAGGAGCAGAGGTGCAGGTCACCTGCTTGCTCTCATCCAGGAATCTCCAGCAGAGCAGGTCTAGTGTCCGCTAACAGGCAAGCCCTGGATCTCCTCCAGGCCCCCATGCTCCAGGGTGCTGGGATGAACTGGGAGACGGTGGTGGGAGCCAGGCCTGGTGAGCCCCTCAGTATTGCTCACCAGGAACGGTCCTGGAGATGACCAGGGCCTGTAGTGACAGGACAAGGGGCAACAGTTTTAAACTGAACGAGGGTAGATTTAGATTGGACATAAGGAAGAAATTTTTTATGGTGAGGATGGTAAGACACCAGAACAGGTTGCCCAGAGAAGTTGTGAATGCGCCATCATTAGAAGGGTTTAAAGTCAGGTTGGATGGGGCTTTGAGCAACCTGATTTAGTGAAACATGTCCCTGCCCATGGCAGGGGTGTGGACAATCATGGCCCCAGGATGGACAAGGTCCTGCAACAGGGCAGGAGGCACAGCAGCAGAGAAAGGGCCCTGGTTTTGTTCATTCTGCCAGTGTAAATGCAGCCATTTTGTCCAGGTATAGAAAAAGAAGACAAAACTGAAGGCTTTCCATCTGTAGTTCTACTTACCCACCTCTGTTTCAAGGCAACTTTGACTTTACCAACCCTGTTTTCCAGCAAGACCACAATCGTTCCTGCTCTACAGGAACTTAAGAAAAGCCAGACAGAATCAGGCCAAAAGTCTATCCAGCCGCAGGCGCTGTTTCCCATAGAGGATAGTCACAGGTGCTCAGGAAAAGAAATAAAAGACAGAGTTGTTGAGCATGATCCTTCCTCTTCTCCTGCCCCAGCTGCCATTTTAAGGCCCCCAGCTCTGGAGGTGCGTGACAGCTCATGATGTTTCACAGCTATTCCTCCATTCAGTTATCATGTGTCTTAGCAGGAGTTTCGTGTGTCCTCTTTTCAGAGGGGAGCCATCCTTTTCCATCAAGTTCCATACATCCCAGCCTGGTGAAGAGGCTTTTCTCCTCTGGAGTCTCAAGGAGGGAACTAAGGATAGACCTGAAGTCCATCCCTTTGTCTCCTGCATCCCATGCAGATGCTGGACTTGCTGGGGGAGGCAGGCTGGGTCCCCTCTTACAGCACTAACTTCACATTTGGGTATGGGTTAAGGCTCCTGCCTTGGCCAGGCTTGCTGGATAACCTTGGTAGTGTCACTTAGCCTCCCTCTGCATCTCAGTGCCTCCACTGTAAGAAAGGGTGTCCTAATCCTGCTCTACCTCCAGCAGCAGATTCGCAGGGGTTAAATGTATCTGTGCATCTCACTGCCCCTACTATTTCAAGCTGTATTATCTAAGAAGAGAAGTGAACACCTTCCCAATCCCTTCCCCCCCCAAGGAGAAAGCATTGCAAGACCTGCTGTTTCTCACTTTGACTCGAGTTCGCTGCATTACTCGATTCTCTCCCTCCAGGTCTTTGTTCTGCATTTTGTTAGCCAGGCTCCAGACCCGTGGCTTTTCTCCAGAGCCTGGAATGTTGTTTCTCTGCCAGGTCCCCTTCGCTTTGCAATCCTTTAATTATCATTTCAGGAGCATAATCACCTGGGGGGAGGGAGAGATGGAGTGAGCAGGAGCATGAGTTCCCCCATAAGTTTCCCCCTAGAAGCGCAGGAGAGTAATGCTGTGGTTCTATAGGTTGGCTCCTGCAATTAGCACAGCCTGTGTAATTAGACCAAGATAGATGGTGCTGGCAAGGAAACACCTCATCAGTCTAATTTCAAACTGTTATAAAACCAGTGAATGGAAAACAGAGAGCATCCATTTGTTTCCAATTGAGAAAAGTGCAGGGTTAAGGTTGGTCCACAGCTCCACCTCTTGCACACACGCGCACGCTCACATGTGGTTAAATGAAACCAGAAGGGAGCAGCGAATACACAGCTATGACAAATCCTTTGCCTTCTCAGGACACAGAGATACTGAGGATTCAGGGCATAGTGTCAAAACCCAAATCAAAACTTTCTTTGCCACACCCTTTGTTTATTTGGCTATGCTCTTTGTTTATTTACTTATTTTCCTGCTCTATGTCTCCTCCTGATTAGCATTTCCAAAGGAGGTTGAGCTCCCTCATGCTGATCAATTTTGCATGCTTTTTTTACTCCAGAGAGTTTACGGTCTGACCAGTGAAGGAAGGTGCCCATGGTCACTCCGTGAGTCTGTGTCAGAGGAGAAAAGAGATTCTGCTTCCTAGCTGTTTTCCTGACCTGCAGGTCTATGCAGCATTCATCTTCCTCTGATTCACCGATCTTTCTTTTTTTAATTCATCTCTTTCCCAGCTTTATGTCTTTTCTCCCTTCTCCCAGTGCTCCTCATCATCGCTCTCCTCTCTCCTCTCCCACCAAGCTTTTCCTTTCCACCCTTTTTCTGTCCCCAGCTACATCAGGAGCTGGTCAGTCTCTTACAGTGCCTGGGGGTGCCGCTCCGTTCATGTCCTGTGATGGGATAAGGGTGGCTGTCTCTGCAACTTCGTGCACGGCTTGGGACAGGGGGATCTGAAAGTTATGGGTCCCAAAATTAGATTCCCCCTCCTTCCCCAGAAAAACAATCAGCCTTGATTTTTGCTGCCGGGTAGACCTCAGACCCCCGTGCTGGCTAAGACTCATGCATGCCAGCACCAAAGGCAAGAGTCTGAGGTTGTGTAGTTCAAGTAAGACGTTGCCCTTTAAAGCACAGGAATCAGCTTCGTGTTGAAATGCCTCCAACTCAGCAGGACATCTTCCCAGAATCAGGCGAGACACTCAGTGTCCTGTCCCAGCACCGGGGAACCGTACACAGCCTTTTGGAACAAAATCCCACCCGGCAGCTTGCTTGCCTTTAGGTTTTGTTGCAAACTCCAAACTCCCGCCAGGTCCAAGTTCACACGTGCCAAGTTCACTTAACCTTTTGTGCTCACCAGGAGACAACGTGTGGGAGGATAGGGAACGGGTAGCATCTTTTTAAATAGCTCGTAGCTATGGCACTTGCCATTGTCTCTTTTAGAAGCCCTGGAGAACGGTGTGGAAAAGCAGTGTGCATGTCTGGGCCTGGCAGGTTGGTGCAAAGGGAGCAGGCAAGTCTATTTGGGACCCAGATGAATCTGTGCAGTTGCTTCATGTTATTTCTGTCACAGGAAAAACGAAAAACAAAATGAGTGGATGCCATTCAGTGTCTCCTTGAAGATTCCTCCCTAATCCAGGCAAGACATGAGCTCATGATCTCCAGGCTGGTTCCCCTCACTCCAGTAGTGATGGAGTGAACTGCATGGCCAGAAGGTCTGGCTGGGGATGCTTTTGTCTGTGTTTGGCTAGAAGCTATTGACTTTGAACCCAAATACCAGCAGAAAGCCCAAAGGTGAAGAGGAAAGTTCATAGCTGCCCTTGGGGAGAAAAACATCAGGATTCAAATAGTACTATCTCAGCTGCCCCATTGCTGGGCATAGTCGGGATCGTTTTGCCACAGCACTAGTCAGGAACACAGAAATAATGATCCATAGATAACTGCTGTCCATTCTGGAGGCAGAGAGGAAGGTAAGGGATCATCAGTTTATTTTCAGCTGAGAGTTTCTGGAATGAAAATTGCATGGGCTCTGGGGTTTGCTAGCATATATTATTGCATACATAAAAACCCACACTCAGGCATTGCAGTCCTCAGAGCACTTTCTTCACTGTGAAAAGGCTGAACAAGTTGTTGGCTGAGCAAGTTGTTGGTTAACAAGGACACCCATTAGTGGGAGACATACTCAAAAACATGTTTTCTTGAGGGCAGTTTATGACCAGATGTCACCCTTGGCCATTGAATTGCTGTCTTTCTTGACAAGGGCCTGCATCATTTTGTCCTCCAGCTGGGTAACCTCCCAAACTGGGAGATATTGGGATACACCAAAGAATGCCAGTCGTGTTTTACTAAGGAAGGCTCTTCCATCTAAGCCAACAGCTTGAAGGCTATTAGTAGACATGAAGACACTCTCCCCCACAATGTGGAGAGGTACCAAGAGGCCTAAGTTTTCCCAGTAGTCATTGTAGGCTCCTCCAACAGGAGTCGTGATTTAGGATGGGCTGAATCATCCTCCAGAGCCCATCCCTTGCCTTTTGTGGTGGATGGGGGATGCCACAAAACTCTGCTCCTAATTTAGGTGCTGTGGTAGGTAAAGTTAGATGAGAGGCATCTGATTTGTGGCAATGGTGTTTTTAGAAGGAAACTTAAACCCTACATCTCGCTGGCTTGTCATTAAAGTTACATGCAAGCTAAAAGACCCAATTTACTCAGGAGAATTATGTTCCCACCAGTAAATCCTTCCTGGTTCCTCAAGGCATTGGATCACTCTTTCTCACTGCCTATGTGCTGCACAGCATGGTCCCAGATTTCTCCCTCACATCCACAGCATCCACATGACATCAGTCTTCTACCATTTCAAATCGTTTATAAAGTCTTACAAAGTGCCTCAGTTGAAAGTTTTTCTCGCAACACAGGGACCTGCTCGTTAGCAAGGTGCATGGCAACTAGATGGGTTGAGACCATCAGGAGCAATGATCTCCTGGTCATGATCCTCTTCTGGGGCACCAAGAGAAGCCCAAATCTTTCAGCGTGGATTGAATCACCATCACATTTGGTGAGGGGAAGTAAAATGCTCTTGGACCAACGCCTAAAGTGAATGGTGTTGCTATCAGTTTTCCTTCTCATTTCCCACTGAAGAGGATAAGCTAACACCAGAGGGTGGGTAAAGGGGCGAGGGGAGGTAAGTGTGACAGGAAACCTGTCTCTGCTCCGCTCGGGTACTGTGCAAACTTAATGAGATCCTGAGCAAATGTTCACCAAGCCCCTCCTGTGTCTCTGGAAACCTGAGACGCATCCTCTCCTGCCTGAGGAGTGAAAGCTGTTCCACTCTGATTTCATCCCTCCTGATTTCATCCCTCCTCCATCTGCTTTACTAAGTTTGGCCCTGCTTATAACTAAAGACATTTGGCTTCTGTCTCAGGCTGTCGACCGTGTTGATAGAAGTGGTTTCCTGTTGCAGGTCTTTGTTTTTGAGTGACCAGCTTTCCAGATGGCAGAGGCCACATTTCCCCTTCTCTCCTTCCGAGGCCTGTTTCCCTTCTCGTTACCTGCCAATTAGGACTCATTACCCACTGGGGAGAGCTGCTTTCGGAGTTAGGAGACCGTGACTGCAGGGCTGAGTGTCTTGTGGCGGTTATCGTGGGACGTCATTGCTCTTGCTGTGCAGTTCTCACAGGGAGAACAGAGAAAGGGCTCAGCTGAACCCAGCTGGGGTCTTTTTACACCAGTTCCTGTCTCCAAAGTCGCCAAAAAAACTGACATTTCTGAAGAAGTAGAAGAAACACCATTGTAAATATATGTGGTGTAATATCCCCCCCTCTTCTCCATCCAGATTTATTTTCTGATCTCTGACTCTTCAATAAAAGCCTGAAACATGAGGGGTGTATAAGCTGTCCAAAAGTGGTTTGCTTTTTTTTTTTTTTTTTTAATTTGGTCCTCTAAAGAAATAAGATTTATTTGGTTATGTGTCTACACGTGTGTGCGCATGCAGGTATTTTCCTTTGCAACTATAACTCTCAAGGAGTTTGGAACCTTTTGGAAAACTTTAAATGAATCTGACTTTTAGTTGAGGTTTTAAAGCCAGCCAGTGACTGCAAGCTCTGCAAAAATCAGCCATCAGTTAGACGAAAGCAACTGAGCCAGTTGGTGACCTTGCAAACTTAAAGCTGAAACTTGCATTCAGCTTTATTAACCAACAGGGCATCCAGAGTCCCCGAAACGCCAGGTTGTAGACAACTGTCATTCACTATGTCCACTATTTATTCAGTGATCTGGTAGCATGAGCTATTTCTAGACACAAAAGCCAGAAGGCTTTTCTGTATGACTCAAGACAGAATTTCGCTCCGTTATTCCAGCACAAAGCCCACTTCTCACAGTTGAGATGGGGTGTCTCTTTTTCAGGAGGCATCCAATCTGCTTTTTCAGATGGAGAGTAGTCTGTGCCCTGTGCTAAATTTAAGGCACAGACACATGTGTATGCATCAACAAAAAGTCACAGGACTGGGTGTGCACCAAAATGCCCAATGTTCCTCTGAGTATTTCTAACTGGGGAAACAGTAATCTGATATTTGCACGTGCTGATAGCCATATCTGTCTAGATGTTAGTGGATACAAATCATGTATTGTGATTGTGAGAGCACTGGTATTCTGAACCAGTCTCTCAGTAAGAGATCCTACCCCAGCATAGTCCAGCTGACGTCAGTGGGGTGGCTCGATTTACATCGGCCGAAATTCTGGGTCCATTTGCTGTGTCTCGGTCGGTTCACTGGGGCTGCCGATGATGGGAGAATTTGCGTCATTCAGCTGTGGTAGGCATTGAAAAAATAGCATGAAGGACTCAAAAGAAATGCAGCACTGGTTTTCCCAGCTTCAGGATGAGAAGCTGCAAAGAGAAGATGTAACTGGATGATGTTGTGCTTTTACGTGAGCCCTAGGCTTGCTTGGGTTTGGGTAGGTCTAGATCAGCCCTGGAAATGTGATCCATAAATAGCCTTTTTTCCCTGATGTGTGACAGGCAGTCCAACTCCAGGTGTGCCCGAGATGACTATATGAAGGGTCAGCTTGCTCTGTGTGTGACTTCAGGTCTTGAGTGGAGTGGTAGCTGGCTGGAAGGACTCTCCCCCAGTGGTGGAATCAGCCTGGGGAGACAAGCTGATTGTCATGGTGTCTCCTATGTGTCTGGAGACAGGTGTGATGAACCCAAGCTGAGCAATGACCATGAAAGTTCATTTCATGTCAGTCAGGCCTAAAGTGCCAAACAACACGGACAGAAGTTGAGGGTTGGGATCACAGAAGGTGATGGCTACAGAAGATTCTATGGCTACTGCAGAGTAGGGTTCCCAGCAATCAAGATCACCCCAAACGTAGGTTGAGTGAGTCACCTAGTGATTGCTGGGAAAGCGGTTGAACGCAGGGCATTTAGTCAGCAAAGCCAAAAACAAAGAGATTAAGGTCTTAGGCTAGTGATGACTAGTTGCATGCATCTTGTTTCCAAAAAAAGAGCAGTGGCCTTTTTCAGTGTGATACTGAACCCAGAGCTCCGGGCAGCATCTTTAAAGAAATGTCCAAAAGTCACAATCAAGAATATTCCCTAATGGCAGAGATGGAGGATTTCCAGAGCTGGAAAAATTTACTCCTTTTGCCTCTAATAGCTAAGTTTCCCTTCCCTTGTCTTCCCACTGATAATGCCAGCTCACCTGCAGAGTATAAATGCAGGCTGAACCTGCCTGACTTCAGGTTTCCTTTCAGAGTTTTGTTTTCCATTTGCATATAATCATGACCCCAGAGTCCTGCTTCAGCCTCACCTTCCTGCTCCATCTCACAGCTCTCCAACATCCTCCCAATTCCAACAAAATTCTTTCCCCTCTGCCTCTTGTTGACACACAAGCTTAGCCTCCAAATCAGGATGTGAGCAGGCACTGTTTGTCGTAATCCCTCCACCAACCTCACCCCACAAAGAATCTGTTTTCAAACAGACAAAAACTCATTAGCTGTTTTACAGGCTTGTTGATGCACACTGGTGGCTGGCTTGTTTTTGAATCCAAAGTGAATTTCTGGAAAAGCTTTCAACTGTAGGGAACTGGGGCGGTTAAATACAGTGAGATATTTTTAGGGTGGGTTTTTTTTTCTTCTCATAAATAATGCTAATCTGCCTTTGTACATGCTGAAAAGATCAAGTGTAGCAGGGAGGCTTGGCTGTGATAGAGAGATCAGCAAGTCATTTGTCCTGGGGCAAGCGACAGGGTGTCAAGTGCAGGGGTCACCATCATTTGCAGGAGAGCCTGGTGATTACCAAAGTGATTTTGCACAGAGCAAGCAGCAGCAGAAGAAAAAAATCTCAGCTCCAGCCAGGTGATCTGCTATTCCCCACCGCAGAGCTCTGGCTCCGGCAGATAGAGTACTGGGAAGAAAACTTTGTTGAAACACTTGTTAAGGAGGCTATGGCTTATCTGGAACATCTGTCCCTGCGTAAGCCGTGTCTGTTAACTTTATAAACTCTGAGAGCGGTGGTTAACAAAAAACCAGAAAGGCATTGGTATTTTAAACAGCTATTCTGAGACAGCCGGAGAGGATGCAGAGGTGCAGGAGGAAGGAGAGCAACTCACCCACCTCACTTTCGGTGACAAGGGTGGGAACCACTCCCTCTGAGCTCATACCCCACGCTCCCTTTATAGCCGCTGAGGAAAAACAGGCACTTTTAAGGCATGATTCATGTGCCCTGTTTACGCCTCTACTTTAGGAGGAGATAAATCATGCCTGGCACTGCAGGCAACGCAACAAGGGCTCTAATAAAATAAACACTGCCAGTGCCTGGACACCAATTGGGACTTTTCCTTAGTATTAAACTCTTCTCACCTCCAGCTTAGGGTGGTCCCATCCCAGCAGCATATGAGGGATGGTGCCTATCCCACTGCTGACCCATGCCCAGGCATAGCCTGAGAAAGCCTGGGCCGAAGGTGTGCCAGGGACTGGGCAGAGCATCGCTCCGATGCCTGCTCCAGGGCCAGAGGGGTTCCCCGGCAATAACTCATTCACTAACGAACACAAATACCATCTATTTTAAGCAGATCTCCGCTGGCACTGAAGAGAGCCCAAGGTGACTAGTTCCAGTGGAGACATCTGCATTTAGTCAGCTGAATCTTTTCTAAATGTTATTTTAAAAGGCTGCTGGCAATTTATACTTGTCTGATTTTTTTTCTTTTTTTTTTCCTTTTTTTCTTCCTGAAGCACAGTAACAACTGTGAAGACAAGTGTGAAAGCAAATAGAGGAAAATAATACACACATGCACACACACAGAGATACCCACATTCCCCTACGGTGTGTGTGTTTTGCACTCCCGAAGGCACTTTTAGATAGATTACTTTTAAAAGCATCAGGCCAGATTATCCAGAGAAATTTATTCTGATTTTTCAAGGGACCTTTAAGACCCAGCTTTCAGAAGAGCTTTGCCTTTGTCTCAGCACCTCAGTAAGATTTGAAAAAGCCACTAACGTGCAACGAGCCTCGATGCAGGATCCCTGGCTGGATTTTCCCAAGAGCGCGGCATTCAGTGTGCTAAGCTTGTTTTAAATCACAGATGCTCAAGCCAGCTTAGTGCGAGGAGGCTGAGCAGCCTGTCCCAGCACTGCACGACGATGCTGTCCCGCAGCCCAGGATGGTAAGCCCACCGCGGGGTTAGCTGGACCCCAGCTCTGCCACACCAAGGGCGCTGGCATCCCTTCTCGTTCCACATCATAGACATGCCCAGAAGTGCCAAGACTGCTTCCACAAACCCCTCTGAGACCAGCAATGCCTTTCCCGAGCAAGAGGGATGCAGACAGTGCCCCCAAAATTCTGGCCTATTGCTCCCTGGATGTTATTACACTACCCGTTGTTGATACCAGGACAAGCATGCATAATGAGCAGGAATAGCTTTAGGCTGGAAGTTAGAAAAGGGGCTTCTAAGAAACGTACAAAGTTCCTGAACAGCCTTCCAGTCAAGAGTCATGGAGATGAAGAAGCCTAAAATAGGAGCCTAAAACAGAGTGCGACCGCCTGGATAGCCAGTTGCCAGACACAAAAACCCGAAGCCCTTTCTGTACCAAATTTGCTCTGATTTCAGGACTAGTGTCTGTCCTACCATAGAATCACAGAATGGTTTGGGCTGGAAGGGACCTTTAAAGGTCGTCTAGTCCAACGCCATCCTCTTTCTTTATGCATCAGAAGAGACTGTAGGTCTTTTCTTACCGCAGCTGCACAGGGAGCAGAGGCTTCGGTCAGACAGTCCCCTTTCCCCTGAATTCAGAGCGGGGTTTGGGGGAGCCTGTGAAGGGATTGGAGCCAGAAGGGATTCCCATCCCACCTGCTCATAGGCGGGTGAACACACACGCACCGACATACAGCCAGACGTCGGGCACCGCGTGCGCTCGGCGGGCGGGAGGAGCAGCTCTCAGGGAGCTGGGGGTGGGAGCCGGGATGCGGCTGGCACCGTGATCCCACAGCCTGGAGATCGCTGTGGCTCCCGCAGTTAAAAAACTCTTAGCGCACCTCCTTTTCGTGAGAGAGGTGGTTGAGGAGCTCCGGGTGACCCTGGGTATGGTGAGTCCCCACAATTAATATTGCTACGTTGCAAAATGAGAGCAATGAGCGAGAGGAGGGGGCTCCAGCAAGAATTGAGCTGACCTGACGGTGAGCCAGAGCTGGAGCACGTCTATAATTTTCTGCTCAGGAAATTATAGAATCCATCTCCCCCATTAACATTTTAGACCAGACGAGATTGGTTTAGTTTTTGTTGAGAGTTTTTGCTCAGTATTTTTTTTTTTTTTTTACTGTGGCTGAAGCTGGAAACTAAACCCCTTTTGAACTGCTTGTTTGATTTCTGGTAGAATCCAGGATTTCACTGTGCACATTTCTGTTAAGCACCAACACAGACAGATGTGGATGGAGTATATTTTTAAATAGCTCTGATGCTGATGAAGGGAGGGCTAGAGAAGCTTTCCCATGCTACTTTCAGGAAAACCTGAGTATTTGTATGCACCTAGACTGACACAGAATAATTTAAGGCTTTATCTTGATTTCAGGGGCAAGGTTGGACCACCCATCACCTTGTCCCATTGGACCATTGACCTGCCACTGTGAAAAAAAATACACTTGCCTTTTCTTTAAGGTCATGAGGGATGTTGTGATTCTTTGCTGTATTTGAAAAAGCACCTCTTGAAACTCCCAGTATCTTGTGATATGTGATACAGCCAGATGGGGAGTGGGCCTTTTAGCTAAATTTGTTTGCATTTAGAGTCTCGACCTGGGACAATTATGTATTGCTGCTTGTGCTGATTTCTCTATTAATTTGAATTTTTCCCTCTAATGTGGTTCAGCCCCTTTTACCCAGCTGTTGCTTATCTTGGTAATAAGCCATTTTCCCTTCTAAAGTAACTAAAGCACATATGCACTGAACCATCCCAAACTCAGTTCAGCCACCTTTCTGCTCTGGGCTGTGAGGTGCAACTGTCAGTCATGGTGACCTTGATGCTTGGGAGCGGCCAAGTCCAGCATCAAAGTTACAGCAGTGGTGGTCCTTCTCCTTTACCATGTCATGTCACGGAAACACCGCTCTGCCTCCATTTCAGAAGCTCTGCCAGGTGGGAGAGGAGAGGGGAAAGCAATCTGCTCCTTCACTAATTGATTTCTTCTTCACGCTCAGCACTGCTGTGCTCTTGATCAAAAGACCATCTTTGGTCCCTGTGATTAAAAGGGTTTGCAGATCTCAAGAGACTGCTAAACCCCAGTGAGACACAGAAGCAACAGAAGAAACTAGGGTCCAGCAGGTGGTTGGAATAATCATTTACCGGCATTTCACATCAGAAAATCGTGTAGCGCATTACTATCCTAACCACTAATTAAATTTGCAAGCACCCTGCCGAAGTGGCAAGATGCATTGTAGCAGCTGGTCAGAACGTTTACCTAAGCTTTCTTTTTTCCCAATGGAAAATGGCTTCTTGACGAAATGGGAATGTTCATTGAAAAATTCTTTTCACAGGAACAAAAAAAACTCTTTTTTTTTCCCTGAAAAAGCATAAAATCTGTCTTCTCCTTTCACAGAGAGCAAAAATTTAAGCCTAGGGAAAAAATCATCTCTTCAGGGCAAACAGATTTGTCTAATATTTGTATGTGTATATTTATTTTTTTGTAATGAAAAGCTACAATAGTACAAAGAAACAGCAACATTCCTAATGGTGCCAATTTCTTTTGTTGCAGAACTAATTGCTCTCTGACTAGCTCTGTGTCTTTTTCCTTACGGCCAAAAACCACAGTCCCACCAGCAAGGAAAAAGAAAGCAAGACCCCAGAGTCCTGGCAACAAGTCCTGTGTGTGTTAAGGCATTTTACCTAGATCCAAACCAGTGATTCCCTATGAACTGGCCTTGCAGCTCCTAGGAATGACATGATACTTTGGCATCCTTTTCATTGGGTTTTCTCTTGGGAATCTATTTCTAGTCTTG
The DNA here is from genome assembly GCA_025311575.1 of Elanoides forficatus. Taxonomy (NCBI): domain Eukaryota; kingdom Metazoa; phylum Chordata; class Aves; order Accipitriformes; family Accipitridae; genus Elanoides; species Elanoides forficatus. The sequence goes on from JAOBAS010000071.1 coordinate 44,191,813, forward strand.
TAGTGCTCAGAATTGCTGCTGAATGCAAAAGAGTATGCCAATGTTAATATTGTTATTGACATTTTTGTGTAGAAAAGAGACTGAGGATGCAAAGAATGTGAGAAACACTCCACACGGGATTTGTGTAGACACCCGCAGTGTAGGAAGCTTTCTGTATCCTTATAGATAATGGAGATCTTGTTCATGCTGTCAATGTACATGAGGCATTATTTAGGTTCACCTAAAAGTAGACATCTAAAATAGAATTGATCAATCATGGCTATAAACTGTCTGGTTCTCCTCATTGGCTTCAAAGGGAGTGCAGAGCTTGAATGTAGGTATCTGAGCTGTAGGTGCTCAAAGTTACATGGTATGGATCCCTGTAATGTCTTAGAAAGACCTATAACTGAGCATATCTACCTTCCTTTTCATGTTG